>JANHZU010023335.1:0-12779 GCA_032468055.1 Acrochordus granulatus | reverse complement strand
GGATCATAACTGTCTGCATTATAAAAACAATACTATTGAATTATCTTATGTCATTTCAGAAAATTACCATTGGTAATTTCATTGATTTTTGTCATAATAGGAAAAGTTTGGGAAAATTTCAAATATATTTTCATACACGTCAATCATTAAGTCAATTTAAATGCTCCCATGTGATGGGCAATGAGTTTGTGTATCATTACCCAAAGAAAAACCACATTTACCAAATTTGATTAATTTACCCAGGTTTGGGAACCACTGGCAGGATCAATTTAATTGTGAATACTATGTGAAGAAATGAAGGTATAAATTATTCTGAGACCTGACTGGAAGTCCCAAGATGATTCATTCAGGGATGAATGCAATGGAGTCAAAAAAAGTCAAGGTGGCAGCTGTGCCCATGAAATCATAGCTATAGCGCTTTTGTACATGCAATGTAAAAGGGGCAGGGCTCTAACTATGTGATCACAGCTGCCGTTTTGACCTTTTTGACTCCTCCCTCTGGATGCTCCTGAAGAATGATCTTGAGATGTTCCAGAGAAAGAGATTACTGAGACAAGAGACAAGAAGGAAAGCGATCTAGGTGCATTCTTAAGCTCTGCAAGGGTTGCCAACATAAATGCTCTCCCTGACAGTCATTAGGACTTCAACTTGATCTCTCCCCACTCTAACAAGAACACCAGTATAACTCCACAGTCTGGTGCAGTAGGCTATGTCAGCAAAACGTATTCAAAATTAAGATAAGGTATGAACCAACCACTCTGTATTTAACTAACTTGATTAATGTGAACTCCATCTAACATTAACATGTTGCTGGGATTCTGGGGATGATGATCCAACATGACTGGAAAACTCCACGTTGGCAGAGACTGATAAACTCCTCCACTGAGGCTATGGTCAATTTCCAGAATAAGGGATTGACTTGGACTATTGACATTCCTGTGGTCAAATGTTTAATTTACCCCAAGGTTTTCTAGGGAACAAGAATAGAAAAAGTTGCTGGACAAGACAATTGTAATGTGAGTGGTCCAAAGCCGAGGGTGAATCTGATTATCCAAAAGACTACTTGAATATCTACATCAATTTCTCAATTATCCAAAAGACTACTTGAATATCTACATCAATTACATCACGTTTCTCAACCTTGGCAACTTTAACATGTGTGGACTTTAACTCTCAGAATTGAAGTTGACTGGGGAATCCTGGGAGTTGATGTCCACACATCTTAAATTTGCTGAGGTTGAGAAACACTGATCTACATCAACGAGCTGCCTCCATTCCGACTGATGCCATACGCTTCTGACTCCCCGTTCTCTGCTTTGAGGGCCAGTTCATACTGAGCTGTTGCCCACGAAAGGTTGTTCATCCTTATTTTGGTTTTAGCCACTTCAGTAGTGAAAGGGGGAAAGTTCTACCTTGCTTTCCCTTCTATCTCAGGTGGTGTGAAGAACTGTAAAATTGCATTTAATTTGTCCTGCATAAGATTAAGGATGATACTTGTTTGCCTTGTTAATACATCAGAACAGAGACTGCTTTTTATGTGGCATTCTTTTGTGTAATTTCATGGGGTACAGAAAAGCATCTGGCTGGATGAGCATTTGGGTTTCCTTTGACTCTTCTATCGGAATGGAACACCTGTCACTGCCCCATGGCAGCTGCGAATCTGGATGCTGCAGGATTCAGCATTGACCACCAGAAGTCCCTTGCCGTGATGCGTGAGAATAGAGCCAGACCCTGAATGCAGCAGGAACCCTGAAGTGGGCATGGAGCAAGAAAGCACCCTCAGTGAGAAGCTGCCAAGAAGGAAGGTGGCAGAACCAAGACCCAGCAGGGTGGGAACAGCCAGTTACAGACCCTTGGTTTTGGGCGGCAGTGGGGGGCAAGCTCCCAGGATCCTTTTCCAGGAGCGAGGTCTGGAGTTGAACTTGCATTCCATGGCTGCATGGATCTGAGAAGAGGAGGACAATATTTCAATGGCAGCACTGTGACTGTGGAATTCCCTTCCCAGGGGGATCTGCTGGGCTATCCTTCTGTTAGCTTTCATATGCTAATTAAAAGATTTTTCATTGTATTTTTAGCATATCATGTTATCTGGCTATCAGAATAGCTGCTTCATGCTTTTAATTTTATGGCTCTTTTCTGTAGAGTTTATGATATCTTTTTGCAATGTTCACAAACTATGTCATGCGTGTGGCAACAGAAGAGTAGGGAGCACTTCATTTTATACCTCTAATGCCCAGAGATTCAGCACATGTCTCCCATTACTTTGTGGAGTTCCTTTTACAAAATGTAAAACTCTGCTTGCAAAAACACCCATGGGGGAAGCCAACATCTTCACTCATTGGGTAACTATTGGGGGACGGAGTCAAGAAGAATCTGGTTTCTCTCTTCCCACCGCTCTTTGTTTCTGGGTGGTAGCACACAACAGAAATCCACCCATCAGTTTAATGCATACCCTTGAAGATCCCATTATTCTTTTTGCAAACCCTGCTTCACGCACATCGTTGAAGGCAGCCCACTTTTAAATGCTGAGGTCAATTGCTGAGCCATTCCTCTTGGGGGGATTACAATCTTGCAGATTTGATTTCCATTTCATGGTTGACCCTGATCAACTGGTTGACCTAGAAAATGCAAAGCCTGAAATTGACTAGCTCATACTTAAGGCATGTAATTGAAAGGCCTTGGGTCTTACAGAGGTAGTCCTCAACTTATTACAACAGAGACCAGAACATCTATCGCTAAGCAATGTGATCATTAAGTGAGTCATTTTATGATCATTTTTGCAGCAGTCATTAAGCAAATCTAGTTTTCTCCCTTGATTTTGATTATTGGAAAGGTCTTGGGAAGGTCAAAAATAGTGATCATGTGAGCCCAGGATGGTGCAACTGTTGTAAATACATGCCAGTTGCCAAGCACCCAAATTTTCCACATGGATGCTGCAATAAGTGTAAGTGCAAGGACTGGTTGTAAGTTGCTTTTTTCAATGTCATTGTAACTTTGAACTGTCACTAAACAAATGATCGTAAATCAAGGACTACCTGTACTTCTGAGGTCTGTACTGTGAAGAATTCTCTTCCCAGTGGCCAATGCCCCAGGGAAGTCCTACCTCTTGACTTCCTCAGCTTGTCATGTTCTTAGGGCTGCTTCCATAGCAATGACTTTCTCAACATTGACTCTTCAACAATGCTCTTCAATAGTGGCTGCGCTGCACCTGAGCAAATCTGGCCTACCACTAGAGAGCATCAATCCTTCCATTTGAGGAAAACATTCTTGGAATTCAACAGCTGCCTCAAAGGCCTATACTGCATTCATGAAGGACTCCTGGAAAGTGATGGGTTACAGGAAGGAAATGTTTGGCAGGCACTTCAACAGTCTTGTCAGGAGGCTATTCAACTAGAATAAAAGAGAGAAATGGCAAATATCCAGAACTGAATATTAACCAAAGACTGAAAGCAGAAACAGAAAAAGGAGTAGACCAGGATGGGGGAATCATAGTGGTATAACAGATGACAACTTTGAAAGCAGTAGTCAGTGCCATTCAAAACCTCAGATATTTTGGCACCAGGGCAGAGTATGGATGAGACAGATCCTAACTCAGAAAGAAAAATATAATAAATAGGCATCCCTTGAAACCTAGTTGGATGATGCTCAAAATTAGAACATAGATTGAAAAGCTACAACGTACTCAAAAAAACCTGACTCAGCAGCAATGGTAGGGGTGTTGCACTGAACATAAAGAAATATATATACTGGCACAGAAGTTCAGAAATTGGAGCATGGAAATACTGCTGAAAGTGTCTAGAAGAAGCAACGGTGAGATTATGGGAATTTATTACAGGCCGCCTGGGTGGCCAGAAGGTACACATGAGGCTTTCGGAGTCAGAAGGCCAAGTTTCAGAGAGGTTTAATGGGAGACTTAGACGCTTGCTGGGAATCTAACTCTGCCAAGAGTCAGAAGTCCCGCAAATTTTTGTCCTTTCTTGCTGACAGATTCAGTTCTCCAAAATGCTGAAATAAAAGAAGAATATATTCAGGGAATGAAAGGAGAGGCAGATAACTGCAAAAGAATACAAAGCAGTCTGCAGAAACTCTAGGAACTATGTCAGAAAACTTAAGATCATAATGAGCCTATGATGGATACCAAAACTAACAAAAAAGGGTTTTTTGGGTATATTAGAAACCAAAGGAAAGCTAAGGCATGGGACCATGGTGAGGAGAAGATGGGGAGTCAGAAACGGATACAATGAGATGGCAAAACTTCGGAACTCCTCTTTTATGTCCATCTTCCCTCAGAAGGGAAATGGAACTCCAACTGTCATCAGGGTGCCACTGCGAGAACAAGGGAATCGGCGCTTAAAGCGGGCAAGGAGAGAGTCGGAGTGAATGCAGCTAGCTTAAACAAATCCAGGACTCTAGAGCCAGATGGATTACAGCCGAGGGTACCGAGGGAGCTAGCAGAGAAAATCACCAAACCATTCTCAGTCATCTTTGAGCACTCCAGCTGGAGAATCGGTGAAGCCAATTCATGCCAACGAGCCTTCTCTCCTTTGATGAGGAGGGATGCACAATGTGCCTGGATCTGAGGAGAGATTTCAGTGAAGTCTCCCATGATATTCTCCTTCATCAAATGGTACAAGATGGACCAGATGCCTCGACTGGTTAATGGATCCCAACTGGCTGAATCACCACATCAGAAGAGTGCTTATTAATGGCTCTGTTTTAGCCTGGAGAAAGTATTTATAGTGCAGGGTCATGTGCACTCACTATTCTGTGGTGTTCAACATTTTATCAAAGTTAACACATTTGCAGGCGCATAACCCTGAAAAGGAGGATAATACTTTAAAGGAAAAAGAGAGGATTCAAAAATATCTAGAGGGGCTCGAGCAGTGAGTGAAATAAATAGGATTGAACTGAACAGAGGGAAACATGAAGTTCTGCATCTGGTTGGAAAAAAGGAAGGATGAGAGGACTTGCCTTGTCAGCTGTCCGTGCAAGAAGATCTGGGTGTCCTTGTCAACAATGTTAAACATGTGTCACTGGTGAAGAAGCTTTCTCAGCAGCAAATGCTGTTGAAAGGTGTCTCCATAGGAGGAGATAGTCCATATCCCAAGAAGTTATTATTCCATTCTACTGAGTCCTGATCTAATTTGGGGCATCACAACTCATAACGCACAAAGGATAGTGAAAAATTACACACATGTAAAGAAGGAGCCACAGTGACTGTGCCATTAAGGCACTGGGCTTGTTGACCAGAAGATTGCCAGCTCAGCAGTTCAAGACCCAGGCACCATGCAACAGACTGAGCTCCTGTTACCTGCCCCAGCTCCTGCTAACCTAGCATGCAAAAATGCGAGGAGATAAATAGATAAATTTATCTATTTATTATTTAGGAGATAAATTCCCACCTTTGGTGGGAAGGTACCAGTGCCCATGCACCTTGGCTTATAGTCATGCCAGTCACATGACCACAGAAGCATCTTTGGAGAATGCTGGCTCCCTCGGTTATGAAACGGAGATGAGCACCACTGCCTAGAGCCAGCCACGACTGGCAGGGAAACCTTTATCTTCAAAGGAGCGACATTGGTAATAGGGTTGTGGTCATCATTTTGACCTTTTTGATCCCTTTCTGGAGACAGCCCTGATCTAGAACTTAAGACTCTGGTCCTTCTCACTCTGGTCCCTGAGAATTTTAAGAAATAATTTTACAGTTATTAAATATTACTTTGGTGATCATTTTTCATGCGCTGATGCTGGTCTACGAACCAAGGGAGTCCTGCTGTAGGACTCCCTACATTCTAGTCCTGTTGTAGGCCTAGATGTTGGCTGGGTGAACTTGGATCAGTCTCCCTCTCTCCCAACCCACCTTACAGCACTGTCATGGGGCAAATAGGAGGGAGGACCACTTATGCCACCTTGAGCTGTACAAAATAAATAAGTCTAATAAACATAAGTAAATAATAATTGGTGGGTTATGTGCATACCATTCATAGAATTGTGGCTGTGAGCAATCCAGAAAAAAATGAAAAAATACTCTTGAGGTTTCAGTGGCCTAGAATCCTGATGCAACAATTTGAATTATTCTCTCCCTTTCTCCCCAATATGCAATACAGGTAGTCCTTGACTTATAAACATTCATTTATCAACTATTTGGAATTACAATGGCACTGGAAAAAGTTACTTACAATTGGTTTTCACATTTACTGTCACAGCATTCTCACTGTTATGTGATTAAAATTCAGGCACTGGGCAACTGGCATGTATTTACAATAGCTGAAGCTTCCTGGGTCATGTGACCTTCACGGACTGCTTCCAACAAGCAAAGTCAATGGGGGAAGCCAGATTTGCTTTATGACTTTGCGATTCACTTGCCAACTGCAGCAATTTGCTTATCATGGCAAAAAAGGTTGTGAAATTGGGCACAACTCACTTAACGACCACCTTGCTTAGCAATGGAAATTTAGATTCCAATTGTGGTTGTTGAGGATTTCTTGTATATGCTTTGTGAATTGGAATCTATCTTCAGCCACAAGTTGGCAAATTTGTTGGAGAACAGAAATGCTTTTACCGAGGCTCATGGCTTAGGAAAAACAATCACACCCTATAATTTGCATCCTTTCCCCATCTGCCTATCCCAAAAGTAAGGTGGAAAAGCTATCCACTTTGCAGAGGCGGCTCTGGGATGCCTCTCCTGTCTTCTTCACCTTGCCAGCATTGTTAGGTTTTGATTAGACCCTCTCAGGTGAATGGCTGTGAATTGTGTTGTCGACTTGAGCTTCAGAGCATTCTTAAAGATAAAACTGAAAAGTTATTCTCTTTCAATTTCAGAGCAGGAGCATTTTTCCCTGGGAACCATGTGATGGCAAAGAATGTTCCCAGGCTGTGCAGTCTTTGCTACCAATTATGGAAAAGTAAACCAACCATAGCTGCCGTGCTGACGGACGTAAACTCTTCCAGGAGAGGAAGCGATTTGCGTTGCTAGCAGCTGTGCTTTGACTGCCAGCCCAGGGTTATCTGCGGGCTCTGGTTTGGTTTGGTTTTCCTCTGGAAGTCCGAACAGCCAATGCACAGGCAGGGCTTTCCCCTTTTTGCCCATATGAGAAAGGCTGGGAGGCTATATTATGACACCCTTATCCTTAAAACAGCTGCTCCCTCTGCTGTTCAACTGGGTGGCTCAGCTTGATCTCCCTCACATCTGCATGTCATCTATCTCACTTTGAAACCTCAAAGTGAGAGCCACCTGCAGGGGCTCTCACTTTGGGAGATGCATTTTATCCTGATCGATGTGTCAGCTGGTGATGGCACCTGGCCAACCTGGCTTGAGCGCAGAAACTACGTGGTGAACTACATGTGGAGACTCTAAGGACTTCAGGGCTGTAGTGGAGGCATCTGAGGAGGAAGAGGAGGGTAAAGAAAAGGTCAAGACAGTGGCCACGGTATCTCAGTTGAAGCCCCATGCTGGTCTTCAGCCATGCAGTAATGATTGCCATCCCTCCCCTGCTCCTTCCTGGAGGCTAAACTGGGAAGACAAAAGCCATCCCTGAGAAAGGGAATGCCAAGCCAGTTCTCTACTGTTGCTAAGAACACAACCCAGATGTGCCACAAAGCTTGCCTTGAGGGAAACTCCACTTACTCTCTTAATATGCTTGGTGACCCTCTAAAAAATCTCCACGATATCAGACTTACCTTGCCCGAACTCTCACTGACTTGTAGATGCCTTGCTCTTACTTGGATCCAAAGCAGTCTTCCTGATAATTCCTGATGCAGAATTCAGATGGCACCGAGAGCTCCGTAGAATTACTGCTGCTTGCATTATGGTGGGTTTCACACATGTGGCCCATGTGATCAGCAAACACTAAACTTGACTTGAATTCTTTACCTTTATTACAGATGAAGTTAGAAAAGCCTTGGGGGTGGCAGTGAAACTTAAATCTCTTTTGCATCAGAGGTACTGCAGGTTTTCCAAGCAGATATCTCGAGAAGCGGCACTTCAAGGTATGCACCTGCCAGGGCTCCCGTTCTCCAGTGGCCTTGAGCCTAGAGGATCTAGTTGGTCTTATAATCTTCTTCCCTAAATTCCACTTTTGCATTCCTGAGGCTCTCAGAAGCATCATTAGAGCATCAGCTTCTCATCATTGGCCACCTGGAAATACGTGGACTTCAACTTTCAGAATTCCCAGGCCAGTATGGTGGAATTCTGGGAGATGAAGCCCACACTGGTTCAAGTGGCCAAGGATGAGCAACACTGCTCTAGAGGAATCTTGCACTAAGCAGGAGGTTGGACTGGATGATCTCTAAGACTCCTGCCGAGTCCGATTCCATAGTTCTGTGAACAGAGGTGGCACCTGGCAGGGCTCACAATGACTGTCTTTGCAGGTTCACACAGTTGCAGCTGCCCTTCTTATGTGCGTTTGAACGTGGTGCAAGTGTTGCTGCTTACTCCCTGCCTTTAGAAGTTTCACAGCAATTTCTTCCCTGCAAAAGGCTAGAGTGGGCAAATGAATTTGAAACTGCACCAGGGAGCATGTTATGTATTACAACGATCTCTATTCTGCTATGCGGGATAAACATCTTTCCAAAGGTTCTTTAAAGCAGTAAAACTGAGTATATATTTTTATGTACAGTATTTAAAAATATTTGGCCCTTTGTGGGGCTGTTGAACTGGAGCTTCCTCTGGACAGAAGCTGCCACTGGTTCTGCCCCCACGGCAGGATGAGAATGACCCCATCTGTGGGGCTTCTGACCACAGATGTTGCTTTCCTTGCCAAGGCTTTACCATGCAATCATTTGTGAACCCGTGGAGGAGACAGCAGATTTAATCTGCATCTCAGACTGGATTCTGTCTCTTGCTGCTGCTTGGTTTTGAGTTTGTACACCCATGCGAAGCGTAAAACTGGAAAGTAGGTGGAGGAGAGAAAGGAAGATGGAGCTCTGATCTGCAGGGAAAGTGTGCTCCTGAAAGCAAACTGCTGAATAATTTAGAAGCCCCTCAAAAGCTTCAGAGGGAGCTCTGTGGCCCGTTGCCCTGGCGGGGCCAGGCGGGAACCCTCAGAGGGCGCCTCTCCACCTGGCAACACTGAAGGGTGTGGGCCTCGGCTCGGGGCTCCCCACCTCTTTAAGCGTCTCCGGACCGCCTGATCACAGGCACTAACCTGGGCCTGGGGCCCTCCCTCCTCTCCTCCCTCCGGCTGCGCCCCCCTTTCCTTTCCACCGTTGCGCACAGATGCCGCTGGCGATTGCAGAAGCAGCTCCCTTGCCACAGCGGATGAGCGCTGATGCAAACCCCCAACTGCCAGTTTTGAGCAAGCGGGTCCCCTAATCCGGCCGAACGCCTGGCGGTCGGTCGCTTCCTCTGGCGATGACACGGCACTTGCGGGCAGCAGTGTTGAAAGAGGGCGCGGCTGGCACCAGGCCGGCGGCTGATACGCGGCGCATCTGCCACCGCCCGGAAGGAGGGGGGCCCGGGGCCAGGGTTTGGGTCCTGCCGCCCCCGAGAACGAGACCGGGCGGAGGGGCCGGTGACCCCCTTGAGACCTGCAGAGGCACCACACGGGGGGCTTCCCACGTCCTGCTCGGGGGGAGGGCCTGGCGTGGAGCCCTCGCCCCCTGAAGGGCCCTGCCGGTTGCCAGCTCCGCGCGGACTCCCCCGGCGGCCTCGGGCCGCAGCTCTCGCCTGCTGACTCCGCTGTGAAGCAGGGTCGCTCCGGGGCCGGCGGGGCAGGGCGGGGCAGGGCGCTGCGGCCCCTCCGCCAGGATGGGGTTGGGAGGCTGCCGGGAGGGGGGCGCGCTGACACGGAGGGCGTCTTCCAGCCGGGGTGGCTGGCATCCGCCGGCCGCTGGCACTCCCCTTGCCGAGAAGGGGCCCCTCGGGCGTCCCGCCGGCCTCTGCCGGGCTGGGCTCCCTTCGCCTTCGCCGCCCTTGAGAGGACCCCGCGTGGCCTCAGGCGGGCTCTCGCCTGCTGCCCTCCCCACCGGCGCAACGGAGAACGGCCGCAGGCGGGGGGTCGCCTCAGGTTAGCCGGGAGCAACAGTCCTGCTGAAGGACCTGCCTCCCTTTCCCTTGGAGGGCGCCGCCTCCGCCGGCCAGCCGCGCCGGCCCGTCCCAGAGCCCGCCGTGGGGACCCCCCGCGCGGGGAGCGGAGAGGGGGGACCGAAGCACCCCCCGCCGTTGAGTTAAGCTCGAAAACGCCACCCTGAAAACAGGGCAGATGAGATTAAGCCTTGGAGGTGAAATAACTTCGGAGAACATCGAGGCAGGCTTGATTCTCTCGGACTGACGCCGCACGGGGGAAGATCGCGTTTGACCTCCGGGCCGCAGCTCGAGGGAGCCCGGCGGGCTTTGGCACGTCCGTAACAACGCCCGAAGGGCAGAGCGGGCGCCTTGGAAGCAGCCCGCGAACTGTGAAGACGGCAGGCGCGCCTCGTCTCATTCGTGCATGGCCTCGGGATCAGCGTTGCCGTTGGCCGCTTTCCCCTTGTACCCTGGAGCCCATCTTTACATTCTCACACTCCCCCCCACCACCTCATTCTGCAGTGGGGCACCTTTGATGAGGTCTCCCAAGGGCAAATGCAACAGCTGTAATTCTGTCTTCTCCACAGTAGTGCCCGTATGGTGGAACAAGCTTTCACTGATGCCAGCCATCTTATGACAGGAATTTGGGGTAGAAGGGCTCAGAACATATTTGGACATCCAAGTCTTTAAATAGTTCTGTGGCATTTTTTAAAAATATATGAGTAAACTTTAAATCAGGCATCCACAGGAGGTAAAAAAAAAGTCAGGATGCCAGCTGCAATTGTTTTAATTGTATTTCTGTAAACTAAGCCACTCTGAACTGTTAAGGACTGGAAAAGATGCCAATGCTCTAATTTTTTTAAAAATGAAAATAATATTAAAATAAAAATACAGAAGAACAAACTGAGCTGAATTAGTTTGTTTTCCAAACTGGAACACCAATGAATCTTGTCATAAATAACGACTGAAATTAATTTCACTATTTCACTGGAGACGGGAGACTAAAATGTTGTTTGCCCATGAACCTATGTGGTTCATGTGGCCAGCATGACTATACGTCGTGGCACACAGAACACCAAATCCCACTACTTGCATTTTTACCTGCTTTCAAATGCTAGGTTGGCAGGAACTAGGGCATGTCACAGGAGCTCATCCCGTTACACAGCAGGTCTCGGGGCTCGAACTCGAGCTGATGACCTGGCCGTCTTAACCGCTCACACCATTGCATGCCTCATATCACATTAGGCTTAGTTATCAACATTTAAAAAAACCTTCAGAATCAGTTGAAATTAAAAATAAATTCCAAATCAAAGGATGTTTTTTGCTTGTGTCAGTTCCTGGAAACTCATCACCCACCATAATCTTAATTTGGTTCTCTTCCATGTTTCAGCCTACACTGCACTAAATACCTGTAGAAGTATTAGTCTCATAGCTTCCTCATCCCACCATCCAGCATGAATAAATGCATTGTTAAATCCAGAAATCAAGAAGGACTTTGGTCTGTCTTCCTGAAGTAATTCTGGTGCCTTTCATCTAGCTCTCATATACATGTTGAAAAGAAATAACCATCTACATGGAAAACATTAAAATATTCTCCACAATATTCTTTTATGTTGGTTCATTAGAAGGAGACCACCCCGTAGAACTATCAGTGGTATTAAAATGCCTTTCTCTGTGTAAGAAGCTTCTCCAAATCTCATTCTTGAACACAGTAACAAAACTGTAGGAAAAAGAGGGGGGAAAGAACCAACTTGTCTTCAAAAATCTCTAAAAAACTGTACCTTGTGCAAAAGACCGAGAGGGAAGAACTATTCAATGGTACAGTTTTAAGCAATACAGTGAGTTGGGAACAAGTTTGGGCAATACAGGAAGAAACATTTTCATGAATATACTGCCCTTCAAATATTACTATGTCCTTCTAATAGGCTCAGTCCAATATTAGCAGAATAGAGTTCACCCCATTATTCCCCCAAGTCCTCTTAAGCTAGCCTATCCTGAGTCCACAAATCTAGCTTTATTTTGGTGATGTGGAAACAGGGTCAAGATGTACACAGAATATTTTGCAAATAATAGAAGGTCTTTCTTGACTGGCCAAAGGTCCAAGGTTGCACTTCTGTGGTCCAAAAGACTCCAATACCAGAGAGAGAAATTTTACATTAGGAAATCGCTTCTGGTTTCTCTGACAGTTTTGAGGTTGACCCTTGCCGATGTCAGAAAATGCCAATGTCAGGAAGAAAAAAAATGCAAGCACTACCAGGTTTAGCTAGGCATGGAGCCAGAAGCAAATCTTTGGGCCCATAGTTGCCTAGTCCTCTGTCATGTTTCTAAAACAAGAAAAATTAAGGCCAGATTAATAAATTAACCAAATATAAACAAGGAAGAAACCAAGAGGAAAACAAAAGGGCCGTTATCCCTCTGTCACTGTTGCCCTGCTGACACTCCACCCTGGAAGGCTATCAGATGAATTCTGGAAGGGCTAAATATTATCCTGCAATATTACATCATTTTATGTGAGTAAAATTATACAGTGGTGATGATGTTTGCCATCACATCATGTTTGTCATCACGTGATGGTGAGGTTTCCTCAAAGATTGGCATTCCATCTAAACAGAAAGCTCCACCAGGTCATTTGCAAGGGTGGGAGGCAGCCGGAAATAGTCAAGAGAGCAGCTTTGATTTCATGGCTCTTGGCTTCAGTAA
This sequence comes from Acrochordus granulatus, assembly GCA_032468055.1. NCBI lineage: Eukaryota > Metazoa > Chordata > Lepidosauria > Squamata > Acrochordidae > Acrochordus > Acrochordus granulatus. The sequence continues at coordinate 73 of JANHZU010023335.1, read as the reverse complement.
CCCCTCCTGAACCCAGCCATTCACTGAAATTTCTGTCATGCGTTGATATTAAGAAGGGAGGGAGGGAGAGAGG
>JANHZU010023026.1:0-12808 GCA_032468055.1 Acrochordus granulatus | reverse complement strand
CTGTGGCTGTGATGAGGTCTACCGTAGGGATCTGTTTAGGTGTTACTGAAAAAATCATCACAGCCACAGAAACAGCCATAAAGAAAAACAAGTTGGCTGAAGCAGAAGCTGAAGAAGTAAGGCTCAGAGTCTCAGCTGAAAAAAATCCAATTACTGGATGGGAGAGGAAAGAAATCAGAACATACCATCCACCACACTGTGCTTCTATCCACTCTGTAACTTTCCTCCTAATTACCCCTCAATACAATATACAGACTGTCACTTTCCTGTCTCTTAATCAGCTCTCAACCAAAAACTGACACTGCTAGATGGAAATGTAATTTCACTTCAGGCCATACAGTTTGGTCTAGAGGTTAAAGCACCAGGCTAGAAAGCCGAAAACCATGAGTTCTAATCCTGCTTTAGCCATGAAAGCCAGTTGAATGACCCTGAGACAGTCATTCTCTCTCAGCCCAGCTCACCTCGCAGGATTGTTACACAGAAAATAAAAGAACAAAGGTATATGGGATATATTCTCCATCTTGAGTTACTTATAAAAATAATAATGGTGGAATATAAATACATAAGCATTTTAAAATCAGTTCCAATTTAGGATGGACAGATGGAGATCTAATCGAAAAGAAAATCACAAAAAGGTTCTGGCATTAGAAGACCGGCAGGACTAGAGTTAAGCATTTTCAACCAAGAGTGTCAACAATCTTATAGCTCTGAGTGACTTTCCCCAGCAGACCCTAGAAACTTGAGGCCATGTTAATGGACAGCAGAAGTCAATTTCCTGGGTGAAAAACTATCTTCCTCCAGCATCACTTTCTGGACATGTTCTGACAGGAAGGACCACAACATCTCCAGGGATATATCTGTGGTTTTTCATGAACATATTTTCCATCTACCCACTGCACATGGAGCCAAGGAAGAACTTCAGGATCCCTAGAGAAGAAGTTGCTTCTCGCTATGATTATCACCATCCCCTCTTTGAGATCTCTTCTACTACTTCTCTAGTGACTGCCTTTGATGTAAACAAAGATTAAGGCAACATGGAAGGGATCTTGCAACAGAAAAAGATAAATTCCTAGGTCACATTTGGGAGAGGCAGGGGCTGTGCTATTGAATGTACCTTTTTCTCCTTTCAAATGAAGCATACCCTGTCTGAATCAGGAAAATCAGAGTGCTTTGAATTCTAACTTTCCTTGCTGTTCTTGTTTAGAAACAGGGAGAGGGTTGATTCAACCCTATAAATTATGGACCTTCTCCTTCTACTTCTGATGCTGCTGGTGTCCCAGTCAGTCTCCGGGAAATTTACGATGAAGTGTCCACTGAATTTCAAGAACCAGGGTGGAAAATATCCTTGGAGCTACTACAAGCCAGGAGACCATCTCATTAATATGATCATCTCTGCAACACAACTATCCCCTCTAATGGTGCCGTTCAATATGGCTCCTTCTAGTCAATCTCCCTCGTAAGTCATTCAGTGTGATAGAGTTTCATTCCCTCCATTTGTAGCTCTAATGCTCTTGTTTCTTATTTCATTTTTCATATATTGCAGGACCTGTGTAATTTCCTCAATCATTTCGATTTCCATGGTTTCCCTCTTTTGTTTTATTTGTAGAAAATGCTCAGATCCAAAGATGGGGCAGAAAAAACCTGAAATAAGTCCTTTCTTATTCTTTCTTCTTCCCATCCTATCCTGAGTTGAGTATTCATTTGAATACTGTCTTTTGTTTAAACTAATGATTTAATCAGTTGCAGATCCTCCTGCCCAGCTCACGTCCATATTTTATAATTATATTCCATGCCTGATTCTTATAGGAATAGAGAACAGGTTTTTTCAGAGTTGCTTTTCTGGGTCACTTATGAAATGTTCTGTTTTATGTTGGTTCTACTTTCATGATTGAATGACTTTGAATCCTGTTTACTGGGCAGATGAAAATTAGTACTGCTACAAATAATGGACTATTGTTTGCCTCTAGTTTGGATTTATTTTGGCTAAATCTCGGTAGGCTTGTAGAAACAAAGAGGATTCCATTGAAAAAAGTATTTTGCTGTTTCTGCTGATGATTATGATAATAATAACATGAACATTTTTTTACAGTAAATTATCTACAAATCATTTTAAAATGCTGAACTTCATTTTCACTATTCAAATGGTGAACAAGAATCTCCAGCTACTGCACAATCTCACATTGGGCTACAACATCCATGACAACTATTTGAACACACTTGGCACATCTCATTCCTTGCTGGATATGCTGTCTACTGGAGAAGCCAATGTTCCCAACTACAGCTGTGGAAGGAAGGATAACCTTTTGGCTCTACTTGATGGAGCTAAGAGGGATATCTCCATCCAGATGTCATCATTTGTAGGCACCTACAAAGTCCCACAGGTTTGTGTGTGTGTTTCTCTATATAATATGTAGAGCAAGGTGGTAGTGGGTTAGCAATAGCATTTCACCATGGCTATTTTTGGCATCATGGAATTGGGATCCACAGCAAGTAGATGGGGCAAGGTTCAAGCAGACATATCCTCTTAAGACATCGTCCCCATTGATTTGGGGACTTCTGCTGAACACTTATGAAGATGAGGAGAGGCTGTGTCCAATCAACAGGTCTTCTGTAAAAAAAAAAAGGAAGGTGCAGCCATAATGGGAAGTTCATAATTATACATAATCTTAACCAAAATATTTTTATTTGTGAAAAAATCTGTGATCTGTGAAAAGAATCCCAATGACTATCTTACCTATACTTAATAAAACATATATGTTGTATAGACTTTTTGGAACTAAAACATTAATTAACTACTTTATTAAAAAAATTACAAGCATATTAGCCAACCTATCAAATATTTTTCATCGTAATATATTTATGATCAAATTCATCATAAAAGGCTTGAAGAGCAATAAAGTTCAAGGAGAGAATATTCTACCAGCTGAACTATTAAAAGATATCCCAATTTACATATTTAAATAACACCTGCCATATCCAGTAGAGCCAAGATGACAACAGTAGTTCCTAGATGTAAAAAAGGGAATAAAATGGGCCCTAGCCATTACTGGCCAATTCATCAGATATTATGGCTAAAATATATACTAGTTTCCTCCTGAGTAGAGTTGAGAGTGCATAGATGAAAAGTGTATTCCTTGCAGGATCTTGGACCGCAATTAGATAAACAATCTATTGAGAACCTTATATTGAAACAACATATTTCCTGTGCAGTAAGAATTTAAAAATTATATATAATACAGCCCTTTATTGGAAAAAATGTACTTGATATCTGGATTTATGGATCCATAAATATTGCAATAAATTGTAGGGATCACAAGAAATATGAATTGCATTATTTATTCTTGCTGTGTTTAACTTATTTTTTTATTTGATTTTGATATATGATGTTGTTAATGTTTTCTGTTTAATATTCTCTATCTTGATATGTTCTAAATGGCTGATCAAGAAAAAGTATTCTATTCATGAGAAAAAAGTTGATTAAAAAGCTAATATTTTGGACTTAAACATGACCCAAGATATAACAGTATTCTTTTTTCAGATCAGTGATGCAACTGTATCAGAGGCCCTGAGTGACAAAAGTAAATTCCCTTTTTTTCACTGGATGCTCCCAAAAGAAGGTATTGAATATCCAAGAATTGTCCAACTGCTCCTGCATTTCAGATGGACCTTGATTGGCGTCTTTTCTTCAGACACAGAGAAGGGAGAAAATTTCATGAGGACTTTTACTCCTATGCTTGTCAGGAATGGAATTTGTGTTGTTATATCAAAACGATTCTCAATGACTGGACATACATTATCCCTCAAGGATGCCCTCTTTAAGTGGAGACAAGTCAATGTTTTTGTTCACTTTATAGAATATGTTGGCTTTTGGGAAAGAGTTCTTTCTTTCCATTTATCATTTATGAGTTTGCCAGGACCCATTGAAGGAAAAGTCTGGATCATGGGAGCCCTTGAGCATTTGTTAAGAGGACAGCACAAAGTATACAAATTTGTCCATAGTATTTGGACCTTTGCTTATCAGGAAAAAAAAAGGCCAAAAGATGATGATTTTGAACTCACTTTCCTTCTGAAACCCCAGTTTCAAGATCAGTATTTTTTCTGTTCTTTTTCAAAGCACATCTTTTCTGCCAAAGGCCGGAGAAGATGCACCCAGAAAGCACCACTGGATGCCACAAAGGAAAGGAGGAAGGTATGGATCCGATATCACCGCCATCTCTACAGTGTCATAAAGACTCTGGCCCATGCCTTGAATGCTGCGTACTCCTCCAGATCCAGGAGAAGGAAAAAAGGCAAAGAGAGGTTGGGGGCTTCAAGGCTGCAGCCCTGGCAGGTATAGAGTCCCAACAACCCTCCATTAATCTTAGTTGCTTTAAAAAAGGAGAAGGAGTAGAACAAACTCTTTCTACTTGTGCTATAAAAGGCCAACAGCTTGGGGCATAAAGTTGCAAAGAGCAAGATCCATGACGTACTGTATATATTTTTATATTAAATACTGCAAATTTTAAAAGGATGTATGCAGTTTTAAATAAATTGCTGAATATACAGGTTTTTGATTAGTATTTTAACATTTTACCTTCCCAAATCTCAAGAAGCCCCTGAAAGCGTCTATCCCAACCCCTCCTTTCTGCAGGAATCCCATTTAAAGACTGATTGATCTTTGCATTAAGACAGTCAGTGAAGGAGGTTGATTGGCTCAGCTCTAAACTGCTCCTCTGTTATATGTAAATTTTCCATGTCCAACACCTCTGCAATAATAGGGAACAGATCTTAAGCTTCTGTGTAACATTTTTCAAATGTTGGAAGAGTGCTTCTCCTCCGTTCTCCAACCAAAAGATTGAGTTAGCTGGAAAAGGTGCTCCCATCCTTCCAATGTACAGCTCCCATAGACACACATGGCTCTTCTCCTCATTGTCTTTCCTCAGGGCTAAGGACAGCTCCTTTGATCTCTTCCTTGGCTTTATTGCCCTTCCTTAAACTGATCCAAATTTTGTGAATGACTTCTTCAAGTGTAGTGCCTGCAAGGGGATCTGCTACTTGATTTGGGGTCTCATTTGTTCACTTCCTGAGATTTTTATGACTGCATTTGCTTCTTTCCATGAGCATCACATTGATTATTCATATTGGGCTTGCAATAAATTATTATTTTGAGATCATTTTCACAGATATTCTTAACAAGTTTGGTAACCTTCATCCTTCTTCTCTTGTATCTGATTTTACTTCTAAGTAAAAAAAAAACCCTCTAGATTTCTCTCTCTTAAATCTGGGTTTGTGACAACTTCAGTTCAGTTTAGTTTAGTAAACCATCAATATGTGTTGTACATTTGATATCTGGTTCTAAGTTAGACATTAAGAAATAATATGAGAAAAAATATAAAGGAACAAAGGAAGAGATGCTGTTTAGGGAAACTTTGGATTAGGAGGAGGGGAGCCTGAAGCTGCTTAATGGGAAGAGAATCCTCAGAAAGGATCTTCCCTAACTTTCTGTCTTTAAAAAGAGTTGGTGGAATCTTTCAGAGTTGAAAGATTCTCTTTATGTAGAATAAAAGAATACTTTATTTATTCTACAATAAAGTAGAATTAATGCATGTGGTCATATTTCTCATCTGGTCTACTTGGAAGAAAATTAGCCTGGCAACTGTCTTCTTGACAAATTCAAGTTTTGAGGGGATCAACCTGTTTTTCCAAGGAGTTCCAAACATCTCTATATTTGTTTCTATGTCCAATTTATCTTTGATTTGTTCTAATTTGTTTCTTTTAATAGACAAATTTTGTCAACTATGTTTTTTCAATACATTTTTTAATATATGATTGACAAAGTTTGCTGAAACCTTTTCAGTTTTGAAGATAGTGATATTATCTATTCTCCCAATTCACAATATTTTCAAGTTAGACAACTGTAGAAGAAAGATTCAAATGTGGAAGGACCACATGGGATAAGAAACCAAGGCTTCTCCTTTTAATATTCCTGGATCTTTCTATTCTAGTTCCATCCATTTCTGAAGAAGAATGAATTCTGCAATCTTTCTGAGCGGAAGCTGTACTTGGATCAAAATGGAGATGTAACAGCAGATTTGACTGTCATAAGTTGGTTGCTTCTTCCCATGATGCATCCCATCAATAAGCAACTGGGGAGTTTTGAAAGGCAGAGACTTACTATTAATCAAGATACTCTGTCATGGCTAAAATTGTTCAACAAGGTGGGAGAAATATTGATGTCCATTCTCTTTTTCAAAAGTTATAGGGCCCATTTCAAGTGGGCTAAGCATAATCACCAAGGTAGATGACCTTCCCTGACAATTGAACATGTAGAGTAGAAACCTTATTGTTTTCTTAGACTGCTTGGAAATTTTCAGCATTATTGCCCAAGATGGAACACTTTTTTAAAGCTGATTCAGCCATGTCCAACAAGCCATGCTGGGTGACAGTTTTTTAGGATACAAGTCATGTCCTTTTGTGTATCTTCTGCAACCTAGTATCTCCATAAAACTGATGAGAGAGGCCCTCAAGTGCTAGGGATTGTGGAAGTGATAGCTTCAACTTTGCTTGTTCCTTGTTATCAAATTGCTAAGAAGGCAATTCTGTTAAATAGTTCTGAAGTTCAGACTGAATTCAGTGAAAATCAAGACTAGACAGATATCCTCTTGGTCCCAGCAGCAAATAAGCCTGGGATTCAGCTTGTCCTGGATGGGGACAGTGTCTCCTGAAAGGGAAGGTCCATAGTCAGTGATGTTTTCAAGCAGACCTGGCCAGAGTTATCTGTGGTTTTCTTTCACCCCATTGAGATAGCACAACAAGCCTTCTGATCCTAGGAAGGAGGTCCAGGGCTTTCAGTTCATATGAAACCATAATGACTGATCTGATGACAGATAATTACTGACCCAGAAAACTGAAGCACTTATACATGATTTTGATGAAAATCCTTTCTGGTATCTGAAGTAATGAGTGACAATTAGAAAAGAAATGCTACTTAATTTTAGCATTTGGCTTCTAAGAGGGCATTTCATCTAAAAAGCGTTTGAATGCAATTGTTTATCTTGATTGCCAGCTATCTTAAATCTCTCTGAGCAAAAAGGAGTCTCCAATTTAACTAATAATAAATGAGGGTTTGTGTTTCCATGCCATTTGGTTTCACCTAATTGCAGTTCTTCAACAGAAAAGATCTTTTCTTGGATTTCTAGCAGGTCTTTAGAAATATGCTTTTCCAACGAAGTGTATATATTCATGTCCCATGTGCTGCAGCAACAGATGCTTGACTTAATCTTTTTCAGGGACATGTTTTCATGTCTTCACCTCTATGTCATCTCACTACAGTTCTACAAATTAGGCAGAAAGTTTTGGTCTCATTTGAGCAAGATGGCAACCATATAAATTGAAGAAAATATATATACTGTACAGTAATTAAATAACATCTCATTTAAGGTTGTGGGGAAATAAAGAACATGCTTTTCTCCAAAGATCTGTTTTCCTAAAAGAAGCCTTGATGAGATCTACTGAGAGGCACACATCCTCTCCCCAAATAGTTTGTTGACTGAACACACATCCTCTTCCCAAAAAGCATGTTACATGTTGACCCAGCCTAATGACTTGTGGAAGGCCCTGATAAGATAAATTACAGGCGACTTCATTAACATTAGGTTGGCAGAAAGGAATGATTAGAAGGAAGCCTCAAGACAACACATGGCCACAGCCAAAAAAGGAAAATTACAGATAAGGGTTGGGGGAGATAGAATTAGAGTAGGGGGAGATACAAGCAAAGGCAGGATTTGTAAGGCAGCTCCAGAGTACCTATCCAATGGGGAAAGGGAGGAGGACACAACGGGCTGGGAGCAGGGTAAAATTGTGTAAGGATTTCCTGCTTAAGTGTGTCCACTGTACCTGCGTGTAGTTGGTACACCCTCTTTGCAAAAACGTTAAATAATTTTTTCTGTCTTTATGCCAAACTCTCTCGTTTCATTTTAAGTTGGAAGCTGGGTTGTTTCTAACAAGGTTAACAGCCCTAATTTGTCAGAAAATTTTCATATGTATCTTAACGAGGAGACTGTTTTACTTTAAAAGAGGAACAGCATTGCAATGTTTTAAGTAATCCTGAAGAAAATTTTGCAGATCCCATTAGATATAAATTTATGTCTTCATCACATCAATGTATTTTCTTTTAATAAATCTAAGATAATAAAAATTGTATAAATCTTTGAGAATAAATTTTATTCTTAAAATTAACCTGAATACATCATACTTTAAAATCATGGATATATGAAGAATGGAGTAATTAATTTTAATACAGCCATTAAAAAGTACATACCGGTTGTAAATTAATGTTTAAATCTTTTCTCAATTCTATCCCTCTAGACTTTATTAGAAAGAAAACTCCTTTATTGTAATGAAACATGCCAGAATGAAAAGGGATAGCTAAATGAAGAATCTGTCAGTAGTTTTCTCTTAGAAAAGTTTGGAACTAGTTAGAGATTTCATATTTACCTAAGTGAAGTCCAGAGACAACTTGGCTAATGTTCATGTAAACTTCCATGATTAGTCCTAACATATTTTATTTGGAACTCCTTATTTTTCTACTTAGTCTCTGCCTCAGTCCAAATGTGTTGAAAATTGTCATCCTGGATTTGTCAAGCAAGCTCGAGAAGGAGAGCCAGTTTGTTGCTACGACTGCATTCCTTGCCCAGAGGGGACCATCTCCACTCAGGAAGGTCTGTGACACCAGAGGAAAGGACAGGCCTTGTGGAAGTGGATTTGTCCAGAGCATTTTCATGAAAGTGCAAGTTTCAAGACACATTGAAGCTCAGCTATATTTTTTTATTATTAAACTGCACAATTTCTTATCTAAATGGAAGAATAGTAAAAAGACCTTGAAGAAGGGGCTTGGATGGTATGCCTGACTGGATAAACTTTACTACTGTCAGAGAAAATAGTTTGGATGTTTCCTTCCATATTTTTAGTTGGGATGTGTCTCTACACCTTTACTCTTTTCTTTGAAACTTGAGGGACTGTGTTAGGTTCACCTCTTGGATGGATTATTGCAATACATTCTACACATGCCTTCCCTTGAGAATCACTTAGAACCTGTCAGGAGACCACAATGAGGTGGTGTGGGCAGTTATGGGTACACCTCATACTGTATATCCATATTACCACTGCTCTCTTGTACTCTTTCCAGATTATCTGCAGGACTAGCTTTCTCTACCTTGCTACTGGATTTCAATAGTTCGGTATCCATTGACTCCAGCTTATTAAGAAGTATGGCAGTACTCAGGATGTTTCCCTACAAAGATTAATTGATTATTTATCTCAAATAATGTAAATTCCTATGAAGGTTCAGCATATTACACATAAAATATTTCAAATCATAGGACTTTCCCCAATTTCATAGACATTGTTTATATTTTTCAGAAAATGTTATTCTTATCTTCTTTTTGTGTGTTAACAAATGCATCTTGGAAAATGCTCCTGGTATCAATTGTTGCTCCAAAAAGGTATAGCTTGAAAGGTAAAAGGACAAAATGGTAGATAAATATTGCTTTATCTTTTTTTTCAGATATGGAGAAATGCATCAAGTGTCCAGATGATAAATATCCAAATGAGGACCAAGTCCAATGTATCCCCAAAGCTATATCTTTCCTGTCTTATGAAGAACATATGGGTATCATCCTGGTCTCTTTTGCCCTACTCTTGTTCTTCACCACAGGCTTTGTTTTAATCATATACCTCAAATATCTCGAAACTCCCATTGTCAAAGCCAACAACCGGGACCTCTCCTACATCCTCCTGGTCTCCCTTCTGCTTTGCTTCTTGTCTCCTTTTCTCTTCATTGGTCAACCAAGGAAAGCCATCTGCCTTCTCCAACAAATATTTTTCAGCATCATTTTTTCAATTGTTGTTTCTTCTCTCTTGGCCAAAACAATCACAGTGGTGCTGGCTTTCCTGGCCACAAAACCAGGAAACCAAATGCAGAGATGGTTGGGGAAAAGCTTGGCCAACTCCATCATCCTATCTTGTTCTGCTGTCCAAATTATCATTTGCTCAATCTGGCTTGGAGTTTCTCCTCCATTCCCTGACTTTGATCTCTACTCCCAGCCTGGAGTTATCATCCTGCAATGCAATGAAGGGTCTGTTCTTATGTTCTACATCACCCTCAGCTACCTGGGCTTCCTGGCTGTCGTCTGCTTCACAGTGGCTTTTCTGGCCAGGAATTTGCCTGGGGCCTTCAATGAAGCCAAGCTGATCACATTCAGCATGCTGGTCTTCTGTAGTGTCTGGGTAACTTTTGTGCCCACCTATCTGAGCACCAAAGGGAAATACATGGTTACTGTGCAGGTCTTCTCCATCTTGTCCTCCAGTGCTGGTCTGCTGTGCTGCATCTTCATCCCCAAGTGCTTCATTATCATTCTGAGGCCAGATCTAAATACAAAGGAGCAGATTATGAGAAGAATACATATTGAAATGTGACACAGAGAAATTGCAACTCTCAACATGTTCCAACAGGACAAACTGAGAAAAAGCTATTCCCCATACATGAGATGGGCCAATTATTAAAGGGTGGGTCTAAGATTATGTCCCCCATCCTTGTCCAGTAAAATTACAAGAGGATCATTAAATTATTTTAAGCGCTTAAGGCAGCATAACTTGAGGCCTGAAATGCCCATCCAGGTATTTTAAACATGATAATGTGTACAATGGGAAATTTGTTGATATGTCAGAAATAATTTGGAAGGAGTGGGTAGAATGATATTTCCAGCCAAATTAGAAGGAGAATAATCTGGATTATCCAACTATTCAACTAAATTACTATATACAAGTTTAATAAGAGAGGTGCTGAAATACAGCTTCAACTGATTTCTAGAACCTAATTCCTACAAAATGGGATGGGTCTCATGGATATGGTGTGAGGGAGATAGGTGAGGCTGGGCATAAAAACCCAGTCTGAAGTTGGGATAATTCATATGTTTCCATCTTATGCTTGTGGACAGTGTAGAGATATATGAGTGGTCACTGGGATTTGAAGATGGGCCCTGGTCTGATCCAGAAGACCTATGCTTACCTTTGTAAAATGATAGTTTGCAAACTGATTCTATTCAAAAAATTCAGTCATCCTGAAATCATCACATTTATTCTCAAATTTAGCAAAAGTACAAGTGTTGGCTGAATCTTCCTTCTTGGCTGTATCATGGCTGTATCTTCCTTTCATCCAAGACATTCCCAGCTTCCCTCAACAATTTCTTGGACTTGGGTGAATATGCAGCATTTAATACAGCCACAGTTCACACCGTGCGGTAAATGAGGTGATTGTTTGAGGCAAAATCCCTTCAATCTTCTCTTGGGGGAGAGTTTTCATATTGTCTTTCTCTGGCCATCTTTCAGCCTTCCAGTGAAAATTGATGTTTGGAATAAGAAAATGGAAATGCTTTTTTTTTACAAATTGTAAAATAGAAGACAATAGATTATATTCTATGTCACTGGATTCTGTTACTTCAAAGCAAAGATGAAGTGAAAAAAAATGAAAATATATTAACAGTGTTTAATAGTGTGATCTGGTTTGTTTGAGAACAAATTATTATAAAGATGGTGCTTGTTATTAAGAATTAAGTGATTCTTCCCCTTGCAGATGAAACTTGGGCACAGGGAATGCTTATCTGCTCATTATGCTCAATTGTTGCATCTCTTCCTCCTGACCCCTACAGCTTGAGAAGCAGTCTACAGAATGTCATGCACATACCTGTGGGATTTTATAGGTGGCCCACATGGTGCAATCTGACAGGAGATATCTCAGTTCCTTCAGGGACAATTAAAAGTTCTTTGTGCCTTCCACAGCTGTAGTTAATAACAGTGGCCTCTCCAGCTGAGAGCAGATCCAGCATAGCATCCAAAGTCATTCTGGGGTTCAAATAATTGTCATGGAGATTACAAGCCAGGTAGACATTGGGAAGGATCTGGAGATCCTGGTTGATCTCTTGGATAGTAAAAAGAAAAGAGGATTTTGTAGTAGTGGGTGGATGTTCCCCTAATAAAAGCTAAATTGGAACAGAGAAAATAAAATAAAGCTTAAAGTACAATAAGAAAACAGAAGAGAGTTGAAAAAAACAGAAAGATATAAAAATATATCTTCCAATATTCTTCACAGCAGTTCTAAGTACAACTATACTTTAATCTTTCTTTCTAAAGTTATACTGTGACTCTCTTTCTATATTGGCGTGGGTTTTGGACCTACTGGTTCAAGGAGTATGCCATCTTTGGTGCTAGATGGGGTTGCAGTGACCCAGACAGACCTGGTGCACAATCTGGAGGTCCTCCTAGGCTTACAACTCTAGGATTCTATGAGCAGGAAATAGGGATTTTAATTGAGTCTTAGGGGATTATTACTTTTTCACACAATTTTCCTTTCCCCCCTCCTTTCCGTTTCTTTCCCCTTCTCAGTTAGTTAACCCTTCCCTTTTATTACCCCAAACCTACAATTGCTTGTCTGGGCTGGAAGAGGGTTGTCTGGGCCAACCCCCCCCAACCCCCCAGGCCTTCAGGGAGGGAGGGCTGTGAGCTTAGTCTGGCCCTTATTCACCATGAACTCTAGTTGCTCCCCCCTGACTTAAACTGCAGAGAGCCTCCATATGAACAAACAGTCCTGAGGAGGGGAATGGGGTGCGGTGGAGTGAGAGTCAAAGGGGAAAAAAGTGTATATGTGTCTCAATTAGTTTGTGCAGCTGTGTACAACAAAATGGGCAAGTCATATCTTGCTGCCTGATAGTGCTTGGCGCTGGCCCTGGAGATTGTCAAGAGCAGCTGTTCCCGAACTGGTTCCACAAAAGCA
>JANHZU010022812.1:0-12826 GCA_032468055.1 Acrochordus granulatus | reverse complement strand
CCGCGTCCGCGGCCTAGGGCCGACGCTTTCGCGGGGGAAACCCCCGCGGCTCCCTCTCAGTCTGACCTTCCGGCCGGCCGCTTCCGTCTGTTCCGGCCGGTCCTGGGGCGGGCGCTGCGCTTGCCCAACTTGTGCCCAGCAGACCTGCATTTTCTCATTTGGGCCGCGTCGCCCCTCGCCGTGGCCTTCGGGCCGAAAGCAGGGCATCCTGGGCAACGCGGAGGGGGAAAGACTCCAGGTCAGGATGTGCGTCCTGCTTGGGAAGTTGATCCCCGAGAGAGCAAGGGAAAGAAAAAGGCCCCCTGGGAACGGGCAGTTTTCTATCTCAACGGTTTTGTCTCTTGAGTACGGTTTTATTGGGATTTTACTTTTAACTGACAGATTCCATGGCCTGAAAAAGTTCAAAATGCCCTCTTGTAGCCGGCAGCAGCAGTGGAAAAGCTGTAGGAATGGGTGTGGTAGAAGGATCCCCTTTCTCCTTGCTTGTGGTGTTGAAGGATTTCCTGTTTTGGTGGATTAGCTTTTTCCCTTTGGCCATGAGGACTAGAAACTTTCAGTCCTTAGACTCAGAAAACCTTGGTCACTTGCTGGCTTTCCTAGACTGCCTTCTGATCCTGAAGCTTGCAGAGGTGCCAGGATGCTTGGAGAATTTGGCATGCGTAGACTATTGGCAGAACTGCCATTGATGAAAAGTCCATCCCAACTATGTGGTGTATGTTTTAAGTGGTCTCGTTTAAGAGCAGAGAATCATGGTTCTCGCTGCAGGGATCTCCCTGCTGGGTCTCTTCCTTTACAGAGATGCATCTACACCTTCGTGGGTCAGGAGAATGCAGTAAAATAATTCAAACTTCTGTGCAGAACACAAAGCCCAAAAAAACTTGGAACATCATGTTGAAGGCATGTGCATAATAAGAGATAAAATTAGATCTGAATTTAGACAAGGTTATCACATGCCTGACCTTAAGTAACCTCATGATTTAGGGTTCCTTCTTTCCAGTCTGATTCTCTTGGGGGAATTGCAGCTCTAACCCTTGTCGGTTTACTCACAAGCAAGCTCTGAATGTGGGAGTGCAGTTTACTCTGCTTGCTGTGTATTTGGCTAAGCTAACCTGGCTGTCAGATGGATGGTAATATTAGCTTGTCTTGTAAAGGCTCCTGAGAAATGGGCATGGAGGTCCTACAAGGACATCTGACTTTGTGAGGGATGGGTGGACTGAAGGGAAGGTGGCAAATAAATCCACCTAAGAAGCAGCTTTCCTTTTTCTACTCCATCTTGAAGCAATGCCTGATCTCTTTGATGCTTGTTGTGCTGGGTGTGGCTGTGTTCTTTTAACACCTGTAATCAATCATTCTGCAACATTACAGGTGTGCAAGGACATTGTTCCTGTTCCCTCCTCCCTCCTCCCTCTGCCCTTGCCTTAGTGATGACACATTGGTTTTAGTATGCTTCTTCCAAGGCTGATGATGGTGCTTCAGACTCTGGTTAGATAATGCCAGAGTACTGTACTCACTTGGCTGGCTCGTCTTCAAGGCACAGTTTGTGTCCTTTTCTGCCTGTTAAAATGGATGAGTGTTTGCATGCTCAATCAGCCATACTAGGACAAAAATGTGTCTTGTAACTTTCCATTGAGGAAGATTACTGTTTTTATGCTTACAGATAACCCTTGATTTATGAATGATTGTTGAATGATCATTCAAAGTTACAACAGCCTCAGAAAGGGTGCTTTGTGCCTTGTAAAGCACTTCTAGCTGTTGTAAATTATCACAGCCCCGTGGTCATATGAGCACATTTTGGGTGCTTGTCATTTACATGACCATGATTTCTGGCAAAAAATGCCATTTGAGAAAGTGGATTCAGACTTATGACTGCGTGATTTGCTTAATGAGGACAAATTCACAGTGACCATGTAATTTGCTTAATGAATGCCATTAAAAATAGTTGGAAAAATCAGGTCCAGTCAAATGGGTCTTGAATCATGATTGATGCCAATTGTAGTCAGAAGTCAAGGATTATCTATAAAGCTTGGCTGGAGTGGAAAATATTGTAGGAAAAACAATGAACAGGTATTAGAAGGCTGTTTCCTCAGCCATCATGGCTTTGTAGTATCCCAGGAGGACATGAGCTTTGCAGGGCACACAAGGTTGTGGCTTTCACAATAGCACTATTTGTGCTGTAAACAAACCCCAGGTGTGGTTCACACTCTCTTCACCAACACACTAGAGTGGCTATTATTTCTTGTTATTGGGCTGGTTACATTACTTACAGAGTGACTTTGAGGAATGCAGTTAAATAAATAAGAAATATATCCTGCTGGCCTGCTTTCAAGCAACCCTCAGCCCTGGATAGATGTGAAAGTGTGAACGTTTGTGTGAGTCTGTTCAGATTAACAAATTTAGTTAAACAGCACTAAGGTTTTGTGAGTTGCAGCTCATTGCATCTGATGCAAAAAAGCTGCTCCCCCTTAATCAAATTTAATGCAAAAAAGCTGCTTTCTCTAAATTAAATTTGCTTGTCTGAAAAGGTGCAGCCTGGCTACTCCTGATTTTTGGTAACAAACATTTGTTGTAAGCCTACAAAAGATTTGCGTGTGAGTCAACGAGCACAGTAGTAGTAGTAACTCATTGATTTCACACTCTGAATAGACACTCCAGGGAGAGAGAGGAATTGTGTGTGGGTGCAAAAGGGCTGGATCTCTGGGCAGAAACCAAACCTCCCCCAAGGCTCTGGGGCTGCTTGGTGAATCTGAAAGCCAATGGTGGAAGGCCCTTTCCCACTACATGGTTCCCTTTTGGTCACTGTGGAGGGAGCTGCCGAAAGTTCCACATATTTGGCCCAGAACTATATCAGGGTGCCTGGTGGGAGTCTGTTGTCGAGATAAGACTGCAAGGATCCTTTCCAGCTTCCCCACAGCATTCCTTGGGGACCACGAATCTTGCAGCCTCATGGCTTTTATCTCAGTTCCCCAGACTTGGCCGGGACCAGCAAAGGGGTTATCTGGGTGGAGTGGTGGCTTCCTTCTCTGGTTGTTTGTACACCCCCTTTATTTTAGAAGTCAACAAATGCTTAAGTCTGAAAGAGTCTCTGATGTGATCCTGGGAAGCCAGCAGGCTTGGCTGAGGCTGGAGCATGTGCCAAGTTTCTAGTCCTTAATGTTTCTAGGATTTCCTAGAATGCTTTTGTAACCCAGTGGAAGAGCTTCTTTTCTTTTTAAGAAGATAGGGGGACTGTATTGTCCTCATTGCCAAGAGGGATTCTTTTCTATAATGTGGAACAGTCACCCAGGTTAGGGTATAAATCAGTTTTTCTGAACTTGGGCAACTGTAAGCTGTGTGGACTTCAACTCCCAGAATTCCCCAGCCAGCATAGCTGGGAGTTGAAGTCCACATATCTTACAGTTGCCAAGGTTCTAAAACGCGAATACAAATGCAAATCCGCGATGAGAAATCTTGATTGTTATTCCAAGTCAGTTTGGGGGAAGGCTAGTTTCTTGCTAACATCTTTCTAGGCTGATCTCCTCCAACTCCCTGACATTTGCTCTGGCTTAAAATCCAACCCTGGTAGCCATTAAATCCCTCTGTCCTAACTGAGTGGCTGCCACCACGCATCAATGTTTTGTGTGCAAGTTTCTTTACTTTGGGAGATAATAGCTGCAAGCAGAGGCTTTGGGGAGGAGGTTTCTCCTGTTTTATCATTGCAAGCCATTTGTGGCTGGCATCCTGGATTAATTCTGCCCTGCTACAGGCCCTGCATTTATGCAGGTGGCAGAAAGGTGATGTGGGCACAGTTCCTGGCAGGAGTTGTAGAGGGTAAAGGTCGAGCCCCACGGAGAGGTATTGATGTGGATGCTGAGAAGCAGAGTGGAGGAAGCATCTTCCAAGCCTGGAGACTCTGCATTGAGGAGAGAATGTGCGTTGCTTAGGCCCAGAAACAGCCTTCCGAAGCTTGGGCGTGGTTTCTCAAAGGGGATTATTCTTCAGGCTGTAACTGTCGGCTTCATTCTTGAGTCCCTTTCGGAATTCCTCCCAGCCCAGTGCCGTTTCTGGGGATCACTAAAAAGATGCTTCTAGAAGCCATTAGCAGGGCAGGAAGGATCCCATTCACTGATTAGGAAACAAGCTTACTTGGGTGTTGTGTTTTCAGGATGTTTCAAATGTTCATTGTCGCTGCTGCTTAATTTTCATAATGTGGTCAACCACCCAGTGAGGTCCTTTAGAAGCAGAAGCAGAAGCAGAGAATTCTAATTAGCCCAGAAGTTCTGTCTAATGTGTAGACATATGTATTAATTTCCAACTTTATAACACATCCTCTGTTGACTGCACACTATTCTGTAAATGATGTTAATTATTAACATTGTTATGCATTATCTTACTGTCGTTTATTGATACCGCACGTACTGAGAGCTGCTGTACCGGAGACAAATTCCTTGCTCGGCCAATAAAACATCTGACTATCTGAGGTGCCCTCTGAGCTGCAGCTGCTCCCTTCTTTGCATTTGGGGAAGCTTAGGAAGATTCCTGAATTGGCTGCTTGGCTCTCCCTTCATGCCAGCCTCTCCACGATAGGAGCTGGCATCCAAGAGGTGGTGCAGCCTGTGAATGGCGAGGCTCGCCCAAGTGCCAGCCGAGCTCTGGGCTGCCGACTTGGCAGGGGGCTCTGGGCCTCCTCCCCACTGAAGGGGAGGGCTTTCCCTCAGTCCTAGCTCCCCTTGAATGGGCCAATGGCAGTAGAGGGCTGCCCTGAAACGTTTGGATTGGCTGCCCCCCTGGAAATCAGCCGTTGGTTTGGATTTGAACGGCAGGCAGGACCGTTTCTGACTCATGGTGGCTGCCACTCCTGTAGACATAGGATTCCTGAGGTTGTGACTCATGGATTGCTGGTTCTTTCCAAAGCGTGGGGAGCTGCCAAGTAGGAAAGGGAAGAGCTGAGATTGGTGCAAGACTGTGCACATAGAGGGATGGGCCATGAAAGAGCCTCCCTGCTTGTTGGGGAAGACTGGTGGCTGGACCTTGCTGGTAATTTTCAATATTTGTTATTTTTGGCTTTGTTTTTCCAAGATGTTTGCTGGGGTACAAAGCAAGATCCTGTAGATTTCCATGATGGGGATCCTTGGGGAATCCAGGATGAGCCTCGTGTGGGGAAATTCGGTTTTCAGTCCCATTCATCTGAAAACTGATTTTCCCCACAGAAGTTCACCTGCCTCTCGGTTGTATTTCACGAAAGGAAACCTTTGCATGCTGGCAGCAGCAGAATCTCCCGGTGCCAGCCCTGTCTGTCTCTGTTCAGAGACAGCAGCTGCATCCCACTCTGGCCTTGGATGTTTTGAAGTTTGTGCTGCGGCCACAAAAATATTTTCAAACCTTATGAGCTTTTACTCTTTTTAAGAATTTTTTCAATTTTTTTGTGTTAAAAAAAGAAAAATTGTAGATTTTTTTTGAAAGTGCATAAGAAGGGAAGAGGAAGGAAGGAGAAAGAAAAGGAAAGAAGGAAGGACAAAAGGAAAGGGAGAAATTTCTCTCTTCATTCCCAGCAAATACAGTATAATTAATATTAACAACTTAACGTTATCTCTTAAAATATAACCAAACATCTCTTTGTTCCATCTCTCACCCAATTTCTATAAACTTATTTATCTCTAGAGCCTCATCTCCTTATTAAACAACAATGTTTAAATTTTATGAGCTTGTGGTTTTTTGATGCTGCTTTTTTGTGCTGCAAGTCATGGGCAAAGGGCTGCTCCTTGCTGAAAGCCATGTGAAATATCTCCTGCAAATCTAGCAGTTTGAAAGCATGCAAAATGCAAGTACATAAATAGGTGCCAACTAAGTTGGTGGGAAGGTAACAGCGTTCTGTGCACCTTGGCATATAGTCATGCCGGCCACATGACCGCGGAAGCGTCTTCGGACAATGCCGGCTCCTTGGCTATGAAGCGGAGATGAGCACTGCCCCCTAGAGTCGGACACGACTGAAAGGGAGAACCTCTGCCTTTACCTTTTTGTGTGAAATATATGTGGAAGTGGGCATTGTTTCCAAGAACTGATAAGCGATGGGTTGCCTGCTCCTCTGCTCTTTCCCAGAAGGGGTCCCGTGGCGTGTTCACCTTTTCAGGACACACTTGGCATGAGGCAGGGGCAAAAACAACTGAGATGGGATTGAGGCAGCCTCCCCCCCAATACTCGGGACCCCTGTCTTGGCAGGCTGCCTTCTGCTGCTCTGATGATAAAGCAGCCGCTTTTAGGTCTGTGGCCTTGGACTTGAGGTAGCTTACGATCAAACAGATGCATACGTTCGCAAACACACGTACGAAAAAGCAGCCGGCATGGAGGCGGTCACCAGCCTTTGAATTGGGCCCAGAAGCAGATCGGTGGCCAACCACTGCAGTTTCAGAGTTTGTGGTGTGTTGGAATGGAAGCAGCAGCTCTCTCCAAGCATCTGCTGTGTAACATGTAGCCTGGCCCCAGAGAATTCAGCAGGAGCTGGGGCAGCTTTGAAAGTGGATCGGTGCCAGGGAACGAGGGGCAACTTGGTCCATGCTCAGGAGGCTCCTGCCTTGCTTTGGGTGGACTTTTCTTTTGTTCAATTGACTCCTTTTGCTGTTTCTCATCGGATCCCAAGCCACATCAGGGAACAGCTAATTCTTTGCCAGGGTTATGCTGGCTGCGTGTCTCAACATGAGAGCGAAGGAAGTGGGTTCTGTGTCCCCTCTCCTTGCGAACATGCTTGTTTTGGGGGAAGTTTCTCTCGAGGGTGGCAATGTCAACTCGTGGGATTCCACCTTGAATGGCCTTAAATTTAGCCAGCATGTTTTTAATTCAGGAGCCTTCATAGCTATTATCTTCCCAATCACACAGTGACTTAGATCCAGCTCTGTGTGGCTCTTCAGTGCTGCTAAAAAATTCCGCCATTTACATTTGGTTTCCTTATTAGTCTTCCTTTTGCCTACTTTGTTTTCCAGGAAGATTTTCAGGCCGGAAAAACTGAACGGGCTGTGTGTATGTGTGTACATGTGCAGGCATACTCCATGTCAGCTTCTGAGAACAAAGTTTTCCCAGGTGGCTCATAAAACATGTTAGAACTGCTATTCAAAACAGACTAAAAGGAGCCATTAAACTTCACACATGAGGAAGACACACCGTAGGGCCTTGGATTTGATTCAGAAGAGGTCCGTGGAATGTGCAGGACAGCAAACACAACAGGTTTTTTTGCAGCAATTGCGCCTTTTTTCAGGACAGCTGATAGCACAGCTGCCACCTCCAGCAGCATCCAGGGTGGCTGTGTAGTGCTGGCACAAAGGTGGTCTCCTTAATGAATTGCAGGCAGGGTGATGGTCTTGTTCTGAGTCCAACCTGAAACTTTGTACTAGCCTAGCAGAAGCTATATCCTGCCAATGGGGTGAGATGTGGGTGCCCTGTGTTTGGGGCAACAGGGCTAGACCTCTGAAAGCTGGAACTGAGGATAGGAGAGCTGTTCACGCACAGCATTCTTGCTCGTGGAGGTGGGGGTGAGTGGTAGGGCTGGGGAAGCCATTCCCTTCCAGGCCCAGGGCTTTCTCCTCAGCCCCCCTCCGGAGCTCAGGAGGCTGAGGCAGCTTTCTTTCCCATCTCGGAAACAAGCCTCTCTTCTTTGGAAGTTTCCTTCCCATCCCTTCCAGTTACCCTTGGATTAAGAAAGAGACCAGGCAGCCCTCTTCTTCCTTCCTCAGCCTGTTCTGCTGAGCTGCTTTCTGAATTCTGGGGTTTCACCTGATTAGTTTGGCCAGGCAGGTCCTCTTTGGCACCCCCAGCAAGGGTCTTAATGAAGAAAAAGGGGCATTGGTTAACTTTGGCCCAGTGCTTGGGTTTCTATGGATGGGAGTAGGGAGAGGGGCACAAAAGACTCCTGCTATAGCTCATGAAAGATGCCAGGAGGCAAATGCAGGAAGAATGCATAGGAAGGGATGCCTGGACTGAGTGGAGGAGCAGACTGCTGTGGTGAAGCTGACTGGGAGGGAGAACTTTGACATGCACCATCACGCCCTTCTGTGGTACTGATGGAGAGGCTCAGCATCAGTTTCTGTTTCAGGGCGCTTCCTCCCAGGTAGTGCCGCCTTTTCTGCACTTCCAAATTCTGGGTCAAATGGGGAAATCCAACTCATTTTTGCTGCCCAGTTCTGGATCTCCCAGTGTTTGGTGACTGTGGATGAAACAGGTTTTCAGATTCAGATACTCAGATACTTTATTGGCCAAGCATGGCTAGACATGCAATCTGGTCAGCAGCTCTCAGTATACTTGCAAGACAGCAGTACATAAAATTTTTCAAGTGCTGGAGGAAGTGCACCAAGACAGGGATCTGATCAGCATGCGAAAAATAAAAATGAGCATGCAGAGGGATGTTCCAAAATAGTTGCAGGCCTTGTAACCAAGCACCAATACTGTAGGAGGAGGGCTGTAGAAAGAGAGCTGACCTTAGTCTATGGTTGCTCGCCACTAGGAATCTGGTAGCGTCTTCCAACTTACACATTTTATTAAAAGACACAGAGGTGCAGTGTTTTCATCCAAAAAGATTATGAGTTTCTTCCCCTTCCTCAACTGGCATGCAGGGCAAAGAGTTTCTCAGTGTCAAGCTGTCCTCCTAGCTGCAGCACTGGTCCAAGGACCAGCCCATCTCTGCCTGCCAGCCCCCGTCTCTTAGGCTCCATTCAGGACGCGAAGGGGAGGTCAGACTTTCAACCTGTGCCTGTTGACCAAGAACTTGGGGGATGAGGAGTATGGGCTCCCTCGTGGGCATCTGATCAACAGGATGTGAGTCAAAGGAGCTAATTGTCCTCCTTGGCTGAAGGGAAGGGTGGTTGCTGCCTCCTTTCAGCAAACTCTCACTTCTAGCTTGTGAACTTGGGAACAAGAAACAGGTGGCCTGAGTGCCAGCAGTTTTAGGGCAAGAGGCTGATGCCAGGAACTTGGGCTGCCTGGCAGAGCCAAGATGAGGTCCCCAATGCCCACCTTTGCCAGGGACAGCTGGAAATTGGGCCACTGCCATTTGAACAAGTTGGCTTCCTCAGTAATCTTTGACAAGTTGGTTTCTGTGGCATCAGAGAGACATAATGCAGATGTCCTCCATTGCATAATTCATTGGAGCCCTGAAGCCACGAAATGTCTCCAGGCACTTATTATTTGTCCTCTGAGTACTTGCTGGCCTGTGGAAGTTAGTGGCCTATGTATTTTCTGGATGGATTAGCGCAAATTTTGGGTCTGGGGAAGCAACCTGATCAGCATCCCATGACTAGCAGCTTAGCTTTTATCTGATGTAACCCCCTTTCAGAAATCTGGCATTTGACTTTCATATTTTGCTTTATTTTTTTTTTTAGTAGAGAAGAAATCTTGGATGAAATGATATGAACACACAGCAGGTTACAAATTATTAATCTGAAATTAGGAAGACCCTCATCCCAAAGGTCCTCCTCCAACCCACTTTCCTGTTCCCCCACTTTTTTAAAAAAGTTATCCTTGGCCAAGAGGTTGACACTCTTCCATGCAACCCCCTCCCTTCCTGAGAGGGGAGGGTCAGTTGAGGCTCCAGGCCATGGAGAAAAGCCCACCTGTCAGCACAAATGGTTGCTCTCCTCTGCGTGTTCAGGGGTTGCATTGTCTGGGTGGGAGGGAGCTTTGCAGTCCTCTTGTCTGTCATTTGCTGCAGACTGAAATGGAAGGAAATATGAAACTGAGTTTGAAATTAACCTCCCATCCTAGTTTAGTTCTTTAATGGGACTACTGTGGATGGTTGCTGCAAACTTCATGCTAAATTGGGCAGAGGGATGCGTAGCAGGGCCATCTGTTCCAGTCCTGGGAAGGGAGGTTGGGGGACAGTAATGGTGGGTTGCAGGATCCATCTTGGATTGTCCAAGTTGCTTTGGGTTTCTATGGGCAGCCTCCTGTTTTCCTAGCTAAACCGCTCTGGGAGGCGAGGAGGCATTCATCTGATCTTTCTGCTAAAATAATTTTCTAAATTAGAGGCTTATTAGACAAAATGCAGGCTAAAATGGAAAGCCAAAGGGTGGTGGGGCAGTCACATAACCTTTTATGCTCTCACACCCTTTCAAGTACAGTACAGTCACATATATTTTTTTTGTAATAAATAGAAAAAGAGTAAACTGATTTTACAGCCAGGATTGCTAAAAAGAATTAGAAACTCAATCAAATTATTTTCCATGGAAATAAGCCAAATGTGCCCATAGCAAATTTTTTTCTGGAGAATTGATTTAGCATTGCTAGCTTTTTTACCATAGAGAAGGAATATGTTTCTTGCTCATTGACTCCTAGAATACTTTTTCTTCTTAGAAAATCAACTTGGCAACTTGAAGCCCATCCTTAAGAGCTATCCTGGCGCAGCCAATGAGTGGAGGGTGAAAGTGAAGTTCTTGTTGCTCTCTGAGTTTGTTTTTGCAGACATTTCGCTACCAAACTATGTATCATCATCAGAAGGTGAAAGTGGCTGGAGCTGTGCTTGGAATGGTGGTTTTCTCTGCAGCCTCATCAGGCCCATTCTTACTTCAAATCAGGCCCTGCTTTTTAAATCTAAGCAGCTTCTTCCTGCTGGATGTGCTGGAGCTCCCAGCATAGGGTGGAAGGTGCTTGCGGCCTGCCAGAATGGGAGTAATGTTGGCTGGGAATTATGGGAGGGCTGTCCATTTATGCACAAAACAATTTGTCACAATAACTTACTTGCTCTGTGGCTGATATGTGATCTCTGCTTATATCCAAAGCTTTGGGATACAGCAGAGTGGTGGTTTTGCAAGAATATACAGACCTTGGCTTGTCTGCCCCCTTTTGTCTTTGCAGCCATTGCTAGTTTCCTTCAACCAGATATGAGTCAGAGCAGGCAGCAAGAGGAATGTGACTCAATAGCATTGCAGGCCATGGCAGGGGGGTTTCTTTTGGCAGAAAGTATTGGGAACTGGGTTTCCCCCATCCCAAATGTTCTGCAGCTCTGTGACTGGCCAGACTGGGCTTTTGGTTGGAAACGTGCAAAAATTGATTCTCAAGTTTGATACTCCAAGGAGAATTTATTCAGGATGTGCACTCTTAAGAATTCAATGGAGAGGCTTAGTGATTGTTTTTTTCCCCATACTTCTGATTTTAGTTTTGTTTATTCAATAGCTGGAATATATTTGACTGTTCTCAGCAAAATCAGCTTTGCTGGTGGTGGAAGGCATTGTGGTTTGAATCTCTGACTCTTACCCCTGTGCTGATTTAGCTCCTGGAGCCAAACTACTGTGGCTGGAGACTTTTCTGAAAGTTCATCCCTATACAAGGTTTGCCTGGACAGATCAGACACTCTATTTGTCCAAGCCATGCTAGGGCTGGCTTTGTACAACAAGATAAATCTGAGTTAATCAAACATTGTTAACTGTTATATTGATACTACATGATGGCCTAGTCAGATAACTTGCAAAGGCTGGCTTATTACAGGATTCTGAATTTTCTTGGTTTTTCTGCATCCTAGCCTACCAGGCTGTGCAGATGAGATTTTTCAAATCTTGGGAGATGCTAAAAACAGTAAAGGTTCCCCCTGCCAGGCGTGTCCAACTCAAGGGGTTGGTTTCATAGCCAGTGTTGTCCAAAAGATGCTTCTGTGATCATGTGGCTGGCATGACGGTACACCACAGAGCATGGAATGCTGTTACCTTCCCACCATATAGGCAGTACCTATTTATCCACTTGCATTCTTACATGCTTTCGAATTGCTAGGCTGGTGGAGGGTGGGGCAAATAATGAGAGTCACCCCGTTACATGGCAGTGCTTGGGTTTCAGACTCGGCTGTCAACCTTTCAGCTGACAAGCTCAGAGGTGAAATATTTCTGTACTTCATGGAGGCTGTGCAAACCACGTGAAAGGGGCATGTTGGCCCCTTAAGTGTTAAATCGCCATTTAAGAGCCACATGGTTGCTTCAGGGGCTGCTCCTGGCTGCCTGTGTGAGCCTGTGCAAGCAGCCTTCCCAGTCTCAGTGTGTGCAGGCAGCCAGGCACAGCTTTTGAAGTAGTAGCTGAGGGGCAAAAGACACAGCTGCCTGGACACGTGCACTTGGGGGGAGGCTTTCCAAGAACTTTGCACCTTCTGATAATTAACCTCTTGTTCTTCCAAGCTGGAGAGAGGAATCAAGAGATTGGCCATGTTTGTTTGTTCTGCTGAATAAATGGTAGTTTTATTACATGGGTGTGACTGTATTCTGCAAACGAAACAGTCTTTTCACGGACAATTTGAAGATTTAATCCGTCTTTCTCTTTGAAATGCATGCTGAGGTACTCAAAATATTAAAATAGACTATCAGTCATGGTTTCTCAATGTTGGCAACTTTAAGACACATGGCTGGCTGGGGAATTATGGGAACTGAAGTCCACATGTCTTAAAGTTGTCAAGGTTAGGAAGCCTTGTTCTAAGTGAACACCTATTGATTTAAGTGAATTAAGCATCCATCTTTTTCTTCAGTAACTTTAAAGGTAGCTGAATTTTTAATATTGGCAAGGAATTAACTTATTCCTTTTTAATGGATTTGCATTAGGAAGCAGGTGGCTGTTTGACCAGTCTGACTTTGTTATTAAGACTTTGCAAGCTTGGAGGTGAATTATATAAATTGGGGGGGCGGGGAAGGAACCCCCATGAGACCTCTCAGGCACCCCTTTTAGCTTGGAGAATATTGTGAGAGCCATCCAAAGTTTTGCGAAGATCCAGGATCAAGCCAGAGCAGCAGCTGCTGGCTGCCAGAACCCACCCAACTGGATTTGTTTTGCCCACCCCTTTGGCACAGCCCGCCCTTGACGTCAGCCATGGCTAGGAAGAAAACCCTGCTTTGTT
>JANHZU010022587.1:0-12846 GCA_032468055.1 Acrochordus granulatus | reverse complement strand
CGCCATCTCATGTTTGACCACATCCAGCTTTCCTTGATTCATGGATCTCACGTTCCAGGTTCCTATGCAATACTGTTCTTTACAGAATTGTACTTTCTTTTCACCTCCAGTCACATTTACAGCTGAGCATCTTTTTGGCTTTGGCTCAGCCATTTCACTCTTCTGGAGCTACCTGTGATGTGAGAGGCTCATTTTCTGGCATCCTATGTTGTAGGCTTTTGTTGCTGTCTATGGGGTTTTCTTGGCAGGGATACTGGAGTTGGTTGCCATTTCCTTCTCTAGTGAAGTCCTGTAGCCCATCTTCCACTAGATGTCCAGAATCCCCAATAATATCTTGCGCGGTCCTTGTTAATCCGGGTGATGACTGAATCGATATGGATTTCAAATGACTTCCAGTGTTTTTCTACAGCAATTATAAGTATAACCTAAAATCAGCCTCTTATTCTATGGTTACAACATTGCTTACATTTTTTTCTAGTCATCAGTCTCATACATCATCATTTGATTTGGCTTCCTTTTCATGGAAAAAGTCAATAAAGGGTTTCCAATCAGCAAAGTATTGAAGGGGGGTATAGTAAAAAAGAGAATCTCTAGTCCCTCTGGCTTCTGACTTCTTCTAGTTTCTTCCCACTGGCATCTCCAATTTCCACAGAAGTAGTGTGTTTTTTCAGAGCATTAAAGATTACAGCTTACTCCAAGGTCAGATTTGAAAAACAATTCTTGTTCTTCCTAGCAGTAAATAAGTAATATTTACATGGTCAATGACAAGCAATATAAAATAAAAAAGATTACAAGATAACAAATGAGTCCAATTATATATTAATCTTAAAATAAATCAAATATGGTGTGCTCTAAACATCCCTATTACCTAAAAATTAATAGATCTACTATACACAAAAATATATAGGATTGGACAATAGTAGGCCACCTGCCTTGTTGTTTTAGCAAAGTTTTAATGACCATCCATATTTTTTGGTCTCTGTATTCAAACAAAAAATACAGTACAGGAAATATGTAGACAACATTTAAATATACACAGTTTTCAGAACAAACTGGCTTCTTCAGGCAAAAGTCAATATTTAGTGTGACCTTACCTTTGGCTCTAAGCCCACCTTGAATTCTTTTGGGGAGATTGTCCTGATGTGTTGTGAAGTAATCTGGTATATTATACAGTGGTACCTTACAAGATGAGTAACTCACAAAACGTGAAAATCACAAGATGAGAAAAAAAAATTATTCCGCTAGACAAGCCGCAACTTACAAGACGAGAAAACTTTGCGCAAATATTTTGCGCGCCATCAGTCAGCGCGCTATGTGTTTCCCATTCAGGAAATGCCGCATGGCTTACTCCATTGCTGTACAGGCGGCAGCGCACACGTGTTCTGCCTACACTGCCGCGTGGTTTACTCCATTGCCATATGGGTGGCAGTGCACACACATTCTGCCTCTGCTGTCATGTGGCTTACTCCATTACTGTGCGTGTGACTGACCTTGCCAGAATGTACGGCAGGTCGACATTTCTGATCGCAATGAGCACCGCATGATGAGCTCACGTGGGAAATCTCACAACGGAGCCCTCCTCTCTCACTACTAAACAGCATAAATTAAAGTGAAAGGTGTTCAGGAGATGGAACTCCCGAGACTTCACTCTAGATTCTCTCTCCAGGAAGTCCCCTCCCCCTCCTCTCCTCTCTCTCATCTCCCTTGCACCAGTTGGGATATTCTCAAAGCATGCACGCATACACACACACAAAATAAAGCAGAAATTGTCCTTGTAAATTCTCCCTTGTTGCCTGGCACTCTTCTCCTCTCACAGAGGCAAGAAACATTTGCAAACCCCCCAAGAAATATGCCTGGAAATGCATTGCTGAGGGAAAAGGCAGTTTTGCCTCAGCAGCAGTGGCAGCAGATCCTCTGAGCCAGCAGGGGGTGCCAGACAGCAGACAGCCTAGCAGCAACCTCGAAGCAGATCTGTAAATGCTGGTTAGTTTGTTCTATATCTGCTTTATATCCTGTGTTAATCATGGTTACTTGTTTCAGATGTTAGGGACAATCATTTCTACATCAAATTCCATTGAAAATGATTTTTGGTGAATATTTTTGGGGGCATGGAACAATTTTCTATTGTTTCCTAAGGGAAACCTCGTTTCACTTTAAGAGCATTTTGCACTAAGAGTATTCTTCTGGAACGGATTTGTCTCGTCTTTTGAGGCACCACTGTACCAGGATTCTTTCAGCACTTCCCTGAGATCTTTAGGTTTATGTGGTCTTTTATTTCTTTCCCTATCCTGGTGATCCCATACTGCCTTCAGGTCTGGACTCTGTGGAGGCCACTCCATGATTCTCAATGTTTTATCAGGTGTTTTCCTCACTAAACATGACTTCTCTGCAGTAGCAGTGTGTTTGGAATCATTATGATGCTGAAAAATAAAACAATTGGACCCAAAAATGTCAAACTTGGATTCATCATAGTACTGTTTTCCAATCTTTGTGAGCATTAGCATATCTTAGCCTTTACACCCTGTTCCCCTTCTGCAGAAGTGGTTTCTTGGCTGCTACCCTTCCACAAAGACAATTCCTGATCAAGCTTCTTCAGTCAGTAGAAGAGTCAACTTGGCATCCTAATGAAGCTGCCAGATGCTGACCCTTGCTGGACTTCCTCCGGCCTCTTGAGGAAGAAACTCTGAGGAACCTCTCATCAGAATTTTAAAGTTTCCTTAGCCTTCCAGTCTTTTTTTTTTGTCCTTGACCTCTCCTGATTCCTTTATAATAGCTGGAAAATCACATCTTGAATATCCAGTTTGGTTACTGATTTCCCTTTGAGACTGGCCTTGCTGATGGAGAAGTATGATTTTATATCTGTCAAATTATTTATGTTATGTTTGTCAATCTTTGGCATTTTGACTGGAATGATGTGATAAAAAGTTGGTCTGATTAGCAAGCTTCCAACGAATTACACTCATATAATGTGTAGGTACCCTATGTAATGCTCAAGCATGTCTTGCAGGTTCTATTAAAAGTTCTATTACCTGGTGTAATAGAACTTTTTGCACAGCAGTCATTTTGGCAAGAAATAGTAGGACACATACAGGTGTTAGTAATGACTATACTTAGGGTTTCACTCCATTTAGGTTTACGAGAGCCAGGTGCCTGCTGTTGCTTGTATAAGGGGAGGTCACCCTAAATACTTGCCATTTTAGCCTATGGAACATCCTACAGAAAATGGAATAATAGGAATATCACTGTCATTTATAAGAAAAAGGTTATTGACTGTTTGCAACTTTTAATTAAGGACACTGTCATTGATAACAATATTATTGCCTGTACCCAGGGGATACAACAACATGCATATACAGCCTCCCAAAATTCACAAGGAAGGCATTCCACTGAGGCTAATAGTTTGCAACACCAACTGTCATTTCAACATTTAGCCACTTCATTGGTTTCTTATGATGTGACCTCACTCTTACGCATTCCTACAGATGAGACATTCCTACAGATGAAGCAATGAGGAAAAGGCTTCTACAAGACATATCTATTTATTTATTCATTTATTTATTTATTATGTGTTATGTCTTTATTTATTAAATTTATTTGTTGCCCTGCTGGCTATCCAAAATTGTGACAATACAAATTGGTTTTCTGTCAAAGCCACAAAAAGATCTAACCTTTCCTCATCCAATGCAAAAGAAGTTCTTAACAGAGATAGCAATATGATCATTCCAAATGTTGCTGGAGTATCAGAGAAATTCAGGAGGATTTTCAATAAGCATATAATTATCACATCCTGTGCTAAGCACATTGGGCTACAAGTATTCTCCTCAGGTAAAGTCTCTGTACCTTTCCGTTAATGTTTGATCTTTTTCAGATTTTCCTGAAATGTTTAGTGCCAGGTTTTCTTTGGCCTTTCTCTTTTTCTCCAACCATCTGGCAGTGTCCAAATAATTGTGGTCTTTGTTGAGCATTGCTCACTCATATAAAGCACATGCCCAGCAAAACATATTCTTTGTTGTGTCACTATTTCAGAGAGTTTTTGGGAATTACTTCTTTGTAGAATTTCCTCATTTGTGATGGTCCTGACATGAGATACAAAGAATCTTTCTGAGATAGTTTCAAGACATTGATCTTACGGTGCAGCGGGTTAATGACGCCTGTTGTGTTAACCAGAAATGGCCGGCAGTCTGGCAGTTTGAGCCACAGCACCTCAGGATGGGGTGAGCTCCCGTCACTCGCCTCCAGTTCCTGCCCACCTACCATTTTGAAAGCATGTAAAAATGCTATTAGATAAATGGGTACACCTTCAGGGGGAGCTGGCCAGCAGTGACAGGAGCAGCGAGTTGGAACTGGACTTGCCTGTCTCAGGAGTAGAGCAGGAACTGCAGAGGATGCCCCAGATGTGAACATTGCCAGCCAGCGGGGGGGCCAGCGGGGATTTTACAATTGTAAAAACATCTAAAGCTTGTAAGCCGCCAAGAGTCTTCAGAGATTGGCAGTATAGAAATGTGTAAAATAAATAAATTTTCAGGTCTTAACTCATGTAGGTGGCAGCTGGTATAGCAATGGCATTAAATAATCTGATCTAAGTTGCTATGTTTATGGTGGATGTGGTCCATACTGAATGCATTTGTTGGAAGACAGCCATTGCTTTATCTATTCAGTTTTTCACATTTGTTTCTGTTCCCCATCTGTATCCACGATGGTAGCAAAAGAGTTGAACTGTTCAGATACTCACATATTTTATTAGCCAAGCATGGTTAGGTTTGCAAGGAATTTGTCTCTGGTACAGTAGCTCTCAGTAAGTACTTGCAATATCAATAAACAACAGTAAGATAATGCATAACAATGTTAGTGATGCTGTAGATAGAAGGAAGTGTTATAACGTTTGAAAGTAAAGGTATGTATTCACATTAGCAGAACTTCTGGGCTAATTAGAATTCTCTACCTTTTGCTCTATCATGCAGCATTAATCAAGTATTCATCTGAATAATGGCATAGGGGAAAAAGCTGTTCTTATGTCTAGTAGTTTTGGTATGCCTACCAGATGGAAGAGGTTCAAACAAATTGTGTCCAGGGTGAGAGGGATCTACAGATATCTTCTCTGCCCTTTTCTTGACCTCTTTTATGAAGGGCAGGTTAGTTACAATTACCTTTTCCGCGATCTTGACTATATGTTGGAATCTATGTGCTGTGTAGTTGCTGCACTGAAACACAGTGAACTAGACAGTCTGTAAAATTGTATCAGCATGCTTGTAGTTTTACATCCTCAGACCCTTTCTTCACTGTTTTGATTATATTGTCTTTGTATTGTCACTGATTCAAGTTTGTAAGAGATCTAGAGGAGCTTTGGATGCCAGGGACAGCTAATGCAGCAGACTAACCATTCAGCCTCCTTCCCCTGAAGCCATCAGGGACCATGCAGGAGGGAGAGGATCATATGCAAATTGGGGCGGCCAGAAGACAAGCAGAGATTTTGCATTGTTTTTATTGTAGTGATCTAGGCATATAGTAAGAAGTTGCTTACTATAGAATCCCACAGGAGAGGAGAAGCATTCTTCAGCTGGGACCAGGGACCAGAGCTCATAAGTGCTTGCAGGGGAAGGGTCTATTGAAGCACTAGAGAGAGCTCAGCTAAATCAAGGTACTTCGTTGAAAATCTCATTTACCATGACCCTGCCACACAGGGTTGAGGAAAGGATTCAGTGGATTCTGAAGTGACAGCCAACTTTACAGACATCACAACAAGTTGAAGCCTTGCAAATTCCACAGTCACTTTGATGAAAAAGGCAAGTATAAGCAATAGATGGGCAGCCTTTGAAAGCTGGACTGATTACACACACCACAGCCCCTCTGCAAGTGATAATGGCCCAGCATACCGAGGTGTTAACCCTATATGTCACACAAAACACCATTTCCCAATCATCTTAGAATCAGAGTGGCTGAAGCTTCATAACCCCACATAGATTGGAAAACAGAAACTCTGCATTTTACAGCCCCAGCTTGCTGGCTAAACAATACTAACCATAAGACCCACTGAAGAAACCCACTCAAAGCTCCAAGAAAGGAATTTCCCAGGTCCTCAGATACCTTCTAGCCCATTCTGATGTGTTTTGTGCAGACTGTGACAGGAACTATCTAAATATTGATTAGCCTTTATTACCCTGTTAGCCTGCTATGTGAGAACATTTTTCCAGTTGTGCGTCCAGTAACCTGCCATGTTAGAAATGAATTTATTTTTGCCACCTCTTTCCTTTCCACTTAGAATTGATAAAGTCCTCTGGATTGGTGACAAAATGTCTTCCTATTACATCCAATAATTAAAGTCCAGTTGCCTTTTTGAGATAGTTTTGCAATTTTTTTGCAGTTTTGCTGTAAAACATGACCTGGATTAATACAGAGATTGGAAAGAGATATTTCTGGCTCCAATTATTCAAAAAAATCCTGGAGTCTCCTGCAGCTTATGAACCATTGCTTACAGTGTGCATATATCATAACAATGTATTACAGTGCACATGGGCGATTATAGCAACTATGGTTATCCTTTACTGAAACTGTTGTATAAAACTTTATATAGCGTATATATGAAGAACCTCATGTGTATGACCCTATCTTCTTATTTGTATTGTTTGTTTCTTTTTTCTGCTTTTGCTAAATAAAGTAAGTGAAAAATAATAATGAATCCCTCATGTTTTTCTTGTACAATATTCCTATGGGGCAGAAGAAGGTGATCAAAAGGGAATCCTGTTAAGCAAACCTGAACAGGTCTCATGGGATTTTGTAAGTTGAAGAAACAATGTGCATAAGACCCCATCTAGCTTGGCATAGTTAAGATTTGGGATTCGTAGCTATCTCATATTGAATGCAAATTAGGGATATTAAATGTACAGTGAAAATACAGCCCAGGATGTATATGCGTGTATGTGTAAATGGGTGATCTTGTGCCAGTTTGGGAAAGTGGTGATACAACTTCAAAGTTGCAGACCAGTTTGCTTCTTCCCAGCCAATTACTCTTTTTCATTGAACGTTGAACACTGAACCAAATTTGCACTGGACATGGCAGATGTGCAGATGCCCTCTACAAGTGGGACAAAATATCATCACAGAATTTTGACTGTGGAATTGAAAAGCAAACCATTCAACATATAGTGACAGAGTGTCAAAACAATGAAGACTTTGCTGATTTCTTGGCTGTGACAAAAGAAACAAAAATTATATCTGCAATCTTGATATACATTTATAATATTTTTGATTTTACATTATATATATATATATTTGTATTATTATCC
The DNA here is from genome assembly GCA_032468055.1 of Acrochordus granulatus. Taxonomy (NCBI): domain Eukaryota; kingdom Metazoa; phylum Chordata; class Lepidosauria; order Squamata; family Acrochordidae; genus Acrochordus; species Acrochordus granulatus. The sequence continues at coordinate 5,563 of JANHZU010022587.1, read as the reverse complement.
TAAGAGTTTTTACTGAAATATGAATTTGCCATACGATAAATAAACAAACTCTTTTGCACTTTCTAAAAAAAGGTACTAGGCTGTCCTACCAAGGTTCCTCATTGGAACCATACCTTTCAAAGGTATATTATATTTCAACCTTATATATTATATATTGAACCTATATTTCATATATTCCATATATATTTCATATAACCCTATATTTCCATATATATTTCATATAACCCTATATATTATATATTGAACCTATATTTCAAAGGAAACATACCAGACTTACATGTAATCCTTACTTAGCAACCACAATTGGGACTGACAAATTGGTCATTAAATAAAGCAGTTTCTAAGTGAAACCACAACTCTGTTTATGATTTTACTTTAGCTTTCTTTTGCTTTACAGATCTGCAAAGGGCATAAAGGTGAGGATTAGTTGTGGTTTTTTTATTGCCATCATTAACTCCAAATGGTCACCAAATATGGGCACTAAATGAGGACTACTTGTATTTGCAAAGACTTAGAGCCACATTGTACAACTCAACAGACAAAGTTTGCTTTTTTGAAAAGGGTTTTCCTCATTTAGTCTTTTCCAAAAGCAGTGGTGTCCTCCAGTCTTTGACATGATTGTCATGTGTTGATCAGAAACCTGAGTGATAAAACTGTGACTATGTTTATGAACATGCTAAGCTGGAATGGAAAAGATATGAGGAAAGGTGTTTGGAAACCAGCTGTTGTCTGAAAGTGTTGTGTGAACAAGACCATTAAAGCTAAACAGAGTTTTATTTTTGTTTTATTTTTATTTATTTTAAAACTAAACAGAGTTTTTTTTCAGTGCTTTCAACTTTGGCATCATTAAGACATGTGGACTTCAACTCCCAGAATTCCTCAGCCAGCAGGTTGAAATCACATGGCTGGCTAATTCTGGGAATTGAAGTCCACATGCCTTAAAGTTGCCAAGGTTGAGGAACACTGGTTTAAAGTGTTTCAACAATTTGGTTCCCTTGAGTTTGATGGGGGGCTTTCAATACAGAGAACACTCTTCCTGTATGGTGAAAGAGAGTATTTTTATGGGCCTGGAAGGATTTGGAAGGTTAGACACCATCCCCAAGGATTACTGGGATGCAAACTCATTCTCTTGTGTGCTGTAGATAATTCAGACTCACCAATCATTTCCAGGTGAGGGACAAGTTTGGATCCATTTGCTTTAGCAAGTTTTTTTGGTTGCCTTATTCAGGACCATGGGGAGAGAATGAATCTGTTGAAGCAGACTGACAATCACTGACAATCACTCCATGGCCCCTTTCTTCAAAACATCATAAGCCGAATATTCCGATTTTTCTCATCATTTTCCAAGACACATTCATGAAGGCTCTTTGTCCCAAACACTAATAAGAAACTAGGGAAAAGGATTTCAGTGTCCATGGAAGAGACACATTTGGGGGCATTTTCCTAGTTACAACATTGGCTACAAATTGGTGTCTATGTATAAGATCTTATACTGTATATAGATATAAATATCTATATAGATTATCATATATATATGATTTGGATATATATGTCATGTCTTACTCCTTGCAACCCCATGGACCACAGCACGCCAGGCCTCCCTGTCCTGCATTGCCTGCTCAAACCCATGTCCATTGTGCCAATGATGCTATCCAACCATCTCATCCTCCGCCGTCCCCTCCTCCTCTTGCCTTCAATCTTCCCCAACATCACGGTCTTCTCCAATCAGTCCACTCTTTGCATTAGGTAGCCGAAGTATTTGAGTTTCAGCTTCAGTATCTGTCCCTCCAATGAATGGTCAGGCTTGATTTCTGTCCAAGGGATTTTCAAGTGTCTTCTCCAGCTTTCCTTCCAAGGAGCAGGAATCTTTTAGTTTCATGTTTTTTTTTAATTTCAAAGGATTAAGTACTACTAAGTTTTTATTGCAAATGTATGCTTTTAAAAACAAGGAAGGATTGCTTCAGATAAATAAATCACTTCAACTGCTTTCCAGTTCTGCATGGTTAGTCAAACACAAACTCCATTATGCTAATTAAGGAACTCTGTAATTCATAAACCTATTCTTAACCATATTTATCAAGACATTCAATTCTGCAGAACTTTATTAATTAGTTCATGTAAATGCCAGCATCCAAAATATTTTCTATATTAGTAGTCTACAGATGCCAATTTAATTTAATTTCTGGTTACATTAACAGAACAGAAGTCTCAGTGTTACAGCATCTGGAGAATGCAAGAAAATAGTAGGAATTCTAATATTTTTAAAAGCCTATTTTAACTCTTTTTATTCAGTATATTCAAAATATAAAATTTTCATATTTTAAACCTCAATTATAAAATATTTTATAAGATTTATAATGTCTTTATCAGACTTTCAATCTTATTAACAAGCCAATAAAATACCTACAGAAAAATATATTCTAGAAAAGCTCCTTTTTATAAAATACTAAAAATATAGTTCAAAATATTTTGCCTGGACAGGCATTCTATAAGATGAGGGGTTTGCTAGTAAAGCAGGTTATAGTCATGAAATATAAAATAATTGAGAAATTAATGATTTCAAACCTGAAATCACTGAGAATACTGAGGGAAGGGAAGGAAAGAGGAAAGGAAAAAGAAAAGAAAAGGAAAGGAAAAAGGAAAGGAAAGGAAAGGAAAGGAAAGGAAAGGAAAGGAAAGGAAAGGAAAGGAAAGGAAAGGAAAGGAAAGGAAAGGAGTCTCTTGACAACATTCTTAGGATAGATAAAAAGCGAGTATCAGCCATTTGGGCCACTTAGTTTCCTTTCCTCCACAAAGGTTCAAATCACTCAAAAAGATTTGTCCTCTACATGTCAAGATTGCTCTGTGCACTCTTTTATATCATTTAAACAGTCCTAGACAATACCATGTATAAGCATATTATAACTGACCCTACTTTTATGAAATACAACTCCAAGTCCACATGTTTTTAAGTACAACTACAAATCTACATGTTTTTAAGATGTGCCTTATGTGCCTCTCTGGAAATGATAAATTAGCCCACAGGAATCTCTTACAACGGATCAGCAGATTCTATACATTTCTGTAAAATTTTCACCTACAATAATTCTGACTTCCAGAGATCAATTGCTCATATAACTAATTGCTCCTTGGGCAACATTTAAAAGAATAAATGCAACCCCAAATGGTTCTAGAACATCACAGGAAAATCTCAAAATATCATAGATGGAAAACTATTTAAAAATACACATTGAAGCTTCAGTTCCAGTGAGATATAGATGGCTATAAAAGGTAAGGGTTTCCCCTGCCAGTTGTGGCCATCTCTAGGGGCATGCTCATCTCTGATCCACAGCCAAGGGAGCTGGCGTTTGTCTCAAAATGCTTCCGTGGTCATGTGGCTGGCATGACTATATGCTGAGGTGCATGGATTACCTGACAGTGATGCCTATTTATCTACTTGAAATTTACATGCTTTCAAACTTGCTGGGGCAAGTAACGGGAGCTCACGTGGCAGCGCCTGGGTCTCCAACTGCCGAGCTGCTGATCTTCCGGCCAGCATCTTAACAACTCCAACCACTGTGCCCCTTTATATACACTGGCATAAAAGGCCCTTGGGCTGTGTCTAATACTAACTACCAGCCAAGCAAGTCACTGAGAACCATGGGCTAGAAGTCGCATCTTTAGATGATTGGAATGGCCACTAAAAACACTTCTGTGGGAATTTTGAATGGTGCCTTAAACTGGCACCCTGATTTGATTTGATTATCCTTTTATTGGATTGTATGTTGGCTTTGGAATTGTCTTTGTGTTTTGACTATGCTGTGAGTCATTTGAAGTTGAGGAAATAAACTTATCCAGAATTTTGAGAATGTAGAATCTTTCCCTCTGCTAGGTCAATTACAGGTAGTCTGCAACTCGAAGTTACAATGGCCTTGGAAAAAGTGATTTACATCCTGTACCTGCACTTATGACCATCACACCATCCCTGCAGTCACGTGACAATTCAAGCATTTGGCAATTGTCTCACAGTGGTCATCATGATTTGCAACATATTTTTGCCAATTTCATGAAAAGAAGACCCATTGGGGAAGCTAGATTCACTTAACAAATGATTAACTTAATATCTGCGTGATTCATGATGATTCACTTAAATATCATATAAAATCATATCCAACATTACAACAAAGAAATTTTGATCCCAATTGTTTTCATAAATTGAGGACTACCTGTAAATTTAGAGAGAATAAATCCTTTTCTTTAAGAAATCTGATGAGAATCCTTCTTGCTCCAAGAGCAATCTCTGAACTATTTATGAAGTCAAACAACCTCTCTCATTTCAAATGCAGTTTGAAATCTAGTTTTAAATTTATATAATCCTGCACTTTGTACCCTGGCAAGACACCTATGTTTGATTTTCTGGTGTATTGGATATCCTCACTGCAATTTCATATTGTGATTCTTCGCAGTGGATCCAACCCCAAAGAAATGCAGTATCATCACCCAAGTTTGTGAAGTGATCAAGACATCTAAGAAAATGAAGACAATATTCACACTGCAATTAATTTTGCCATAGCGAGAGGAAAACTCAGGGTGCTCCTTGTCCACCAGGAGCAAGTTGTTCCAATTTGTCATCAAAGTCACTCCTTCCTGAAGGCACACTCAACTCTTTGGCAGTGGAGAAGGTGACAGGGTTAGTAGGCAGCCCAACTCAATATCTTCTTTGGTTTTGGCTAAGAAATGCAAGAAAGCGACTGGTAAAACTGGAAGATGTTGGGGGTTTCCACCATGTGAGATGGGAGAGAACAAGGCATGTCTGGATATTCCGCAATGGACAAGACTGGGAGAGGTATAGCTGTGTGCTACATTTGAAGGTTTGGGGGCCCTGTAGGACACCCAGAGGTTTTTGTACAGTGAATCTAGATTCTTTCCCAGAAGATCTTCCATTAGCAGACAATGTAAAGCAATCTGGATGGACAAAGTGTGATAATGATCCTTAGTGAACGATATCAAAGTCCTGAAATGTTAAGTTCACCAAACACTGTGCTCCAAAGATAAGTTCGGATTATTATTCATGGAGCTGAACCTGGATATGAAAAGTGGCTTATATTGAGTAAAAAACTGTACTGCTTCTTTGACAGGCACACTCCTGGATAGGTCAGCACAATCACTTCTGGGGGGTCTGCTGTAAGGTTTTTCCGCAAACGCTTTAAAGCCAAATTGATATGAGAAGAGAATCGGGGAGAGAGTTTTTTCTCTCACTTGCTCTCTTTCCTGTAAACTACCAAAACAGCTGGACTGCTCCTGAGTCTTATTTCTCTGCTTGTACAATAGCTTGTGCGCCTAATTAATCATCTGGTGCTCAAAGGTAAGAGCACAGATCTCAGGTAACTGCTACACTTCTCATTGTAAACTTTAGGCTGAAATTGAAGAGTGTAGGGAAAACCACTATGCCATTCAGGTATGACCTCAGTGATATCCCTTATGAATATATAGTGGAGGTGAGGAACAGATTTAAGGGATTAAATCTGGCAGACAGAGTACCTGAAGAACTGTGGACAGAGGTGCGTAACATTGTCCAAGAGGT
>JANHZU010022122.1:0-12894 GCA_032468055.1 Acrochordus granulatus | reverse complement strand
TTGATTAAAATTTTTGCTCGTCCTGCGAGTTTCTCGCCCTGTGAGTTACTCGTCTTGTGAGGCACCACTGTATTTTAAATCAAATAGAAGTAAGGGTAATAAGGGTTCTATAGAAAAGTACAGTATATGAAAAAAGTAAACCCAAAAAATAGACATTGATCATGGTTACATGAGAAAATATCCATATTCATTTATTTAAAAGATTTATATGGTTATCCAGGTTACATAATATAACACAGGATGACTAACCACAGCAAGCTAGAAAAATAAAGAAAACCTCACAGAGTTAAACCATCCATTGCACACAACCAAGGCACTGTAGCACTCCTATACCAAGTATCCATGGCCTAGGTCAACTCCAATCCTGGCCCAGTCCCTGGGGTAAGAACCAGATCTTGTGGAGAAGCTGCCTAAGAAGATGAGAAGCTTCTTCGGATGGTACCTGGTTGGGAAAAAAAACAAGTATTAATCTTACAGCATGTATTTAATTTATATTGCATTGTGATCAAATGATTGTCTGCATTTAACTCGGTATATGAAAAAATAATTTAAAGCATTCATGGTAGGAATAAAAAATAACAATAAAATAGCAAGTCAAAGATAAAAGAACTGAAAATAAAAGTAGATAATTGCCTCATCTGGAGAGAATGCCTTCCATAGCTGTTCTGGTTTTAGCATCTTTCTGAAGGCTAAAAGGTCAAGGCTAGCCTTATCCATATAGAGAGAAGCTGTACCAAAACAGCAGCACTGCTACCAAGAAGCAACATCTCTTTGCCTCACCTTCCTCCCCAGAATGGGGCACCTTCCCACCTAGACAATCAAATAAATTTGATTGTGGTATCCAGGTAAAGGTATTGTATTTTTTTTAGATGAAGACAACCACTGTAAATTGTACCTGCAAGCTAATTGGTAGCCAGCTCATAGCATAAATATAATATCCTCCCAACAATAGGTATTGATTACTACACGGGCCATTCTATTCTGGATTAATTGCAGCTTCTGAATGGTCTTTAAGGGCAACCCCATGTAAAGTATGTGTGCTAATAAGGACATGAGTGATCGTAGCAAGGTCCTCTTCTGCTACACCAACCAAAGTAGGCAAAGGTTCTCTAAGCCATAGTTTTTACCTGTTGCATTCACTGGAGTCAGAAGTCGAAAGATCCTCAAATCAGGAACCCACTCCTTCAGGGGCTAGTGCATACACTAATATTTTTAAAAATATTTTTTATCCTGCATTATTTTTATAAGTAACTCAAGAGGAACAACATACCTAATAGTCCTTCCTCTTCCTATTTTCTCCACAGCAGCCCTATGAAGTGAATTGGGCAGAGACAGACTGACTGGCCCAAAGTCATCCAGCTGGCTTTCATGCCTAAGGCGTGATTAGAACTAAATTCTCCTGGTTTCTATGCCAGAGCTGTAACCACTTGACCAAACTAGCTCTGCAAAAATAACACTGATGTCAGTGGAGTACCTAAGTGGATAAATAGTACCTCAGTGTCTAGGGACTGGATTTTGATTCAGCCTCTTCTTTTCTATCCAAGGTATATCCATCTCTAAGCACTAAGAAAAGATACCAACAGTATTTCCCCTACAGTCTGAGATAGCAGTGATTTCATCCACATGCTGATGATATTGTGCCCCAAACTATTAGATAACCTTACCCAGGGCTTCATATAGATATCAAAGAGATAGAGACAGAGAATTGACCACATGAAATCCTGCAGTGCAGGAGTCATTGTGCCAATTAGTTCTTCACTACAATCACTCAACCCTAAGAAGAGCACAATTTATGCAAAACAATATTTCCAGTCCCCAGCCAGTAAGGCAATAGTATGATGCCATGATTTGTTGTATCAAAAACCACAGATCAAATGTAGGGTGTTCCATAGTTGATCCCCATCACCCTTTCAATATCCTTCCCCCAAAGGGAAGAATGGGAACTGGGCAATAATTACATAGGAGCCCCAGGTCTAGAAAGCATGTTTAAAGAAGAGGTACACAATCCCATCTTTAAAGAGTTATTGGCAAAAATCTTTTCCAATATTCACTGAGAGTATCCTACCAACTTCACAAAGGAGCCAGGATGGACAAGGGGCAAATCCCCACGTGATTAATTTAATTTATATTTGGTTCCTAAAACACAATGCCTTCTTCAAACAGAGTTTTTCTAGTCTCAAGAGATATATCTGATTATTCTGAGTTTTCTCTCCTTAAAATAAGATTAATATCTAGTTGTTAATCTTACACGAGCAGTTATTAATAAGTTTCTTTGTAAAATAGGGCACCAGTTTTTCAGGATGAAACTTGACAGTTCTATTTAATTGAAACAATAGTTTTATTATCAGTACGAAGAACTACATATTCTGAAATGTCTTTATTGTCATGTGTAAAATAAAACTGTTTAGCTCTTGTTGCCATATTTAGTATTTTATACTTTGCACAAAATTAATAATTGTCTACTAAGACTATTTCTAAATATCTTTTTACTTGTAAATTTAAAGAATGATTTTAATTATGTTGATAGATGACCAATGCTTATGGAGCCATTTTATATCTCAATATCTTTGAAACATTTTCAGTATTAATATAATTTTCAACATCTCATTTTGCTTGAATTAAAATAAAAGGATCATATAGGTACTTGTATGACAGTGCTGAACAAATTGTAGTTATGGTTGTCCTTGAAGCTGTGACCACTGCAGCACCCTCATGTCACATGATCAAAATTTGGGTGCTTGGCAGCCTGCCCCTATTTACAATCACAGCATGCACTTCAACTCTCCCACCCATCTGTCTCTCCCTGTCTGTGCTCTTTTTACTGTCCTGCACTCTGCCACCTACCCCTGCTGCCCCTCACTATCTTCTTTCTACCAATGCTGATGAGTAATGCACAGATGATATAGCTGCTGACCCTTTTGCAGGGCCCTTTCAAGGTTATGCGGAAGCTATATGAAGCAACATGCAAGGCTTCAGGGAAACCTTGTGAAGGGCCAACAACTGCCTCTGTCAGGCACATCTCCTTACAGCAGGAGGAAGAAGATGGTGAAGGACAGCTGGGGTGGTGGGGGTGGCAAGGATGGGTGGTAATGGAGTGCAGAGTGGCCAAAAGGGCAGAGAAGGGGAGGAGAAATAGGTGGATAGGGTGAGTTGAAGTGGAAGTGAGTGTTGCAAGGCAGTAGAAGCACAAGTTCTCGCTTAAAGGTGTTGCAGTCCTGGCCCAATGATAATAACCATTAGAACTGCTGTCACTCAGTGGTCTGATCACATTTCTTAACAATTGCTTCTCTTCACAATGGAAATTCCAATCCCAATTAGGGTTGTTAAGGCAAGGATTATCTACAACACATAAATTAAAATAGGGCTGTTTTTTTAAATGCTTGGAATATGTTGTATTTATCAGAAGGAATTGTAATTCCATATGTGTGCATCCTAAAGTTAATTCTACATTATGTGCATTCATTTCTAATAAACATCTACATATAAAATATATTTATATTGATAAGTATTCTGTGTATATGTTTTACTAATCCACCCTTTTTATAACAAAAATCACCATCCAATTTCTGGCAAATATTCATAAACCATTTTTCTCCCATATTTGTCAGAAAAAAATCTTACATTTGTTCAAGAAAATTATTGCAATTAGTTTGCCAATATATCTACAGTAACAGAATCAATCTCATATTTGAATTTTTTTTCAAATACAATTTTTTTAGATCTCTTGTGATTATTCTGAGAACATCTAGACATGTAACTCATTCCATGGTAAATTTTTTTCTTTAGAGTACCATTTCAGATTGGAACTGAATGCTCCACCATATTGAAATAAGCAAATGAAACAGAAAATAAATATACTTCTCGGAATTTTTTTTCGTAAGGTTGTTTTATGAGGTAGCATTTGATCATATTTTCATTCATCTGCAGTCAGGAAAAATGTAATGAATTGTTTGCAGAAATCTTCATACTCAGGAATCCTTGTGTGTGTTTTTGTACTTGAAAGAAAATCACTAAATCACCCCCATAATGTAATACATGATGAAATATATACTCTGTTGTGTAAGACTGAGCACGCAAAAAGGTTTTGCATAAAAGATTGGAAATATACTTTCATAGCAAAGCTTTTAATAAAAAAAATCAAATTTCCTGTTTCATCTCAGAATTAAGTTTGCTTACTCAATTTTCTGTTCTAGTAGGTCGTAAGTGTCAGATAGTGATAAACTTCACTATTCCTAGACAGTTAAATTACAGGTTCATAAATCTTGTTAAAATGCTTATTATTCAAAGTACTTTCCATGAAACAATATTGTTTTGCTAATAAAATATAAATATATTTTATGAAAGCAAAAATATGCATTATCTTGTGATTATATAACGTTTTGTCTTTTAATAAGAAATGTTTTATTTTTTTAGGTTCTGTTACTAAAAATCTTCAAAGTATAGCATAATACAGAAGAATTATTTAAATCTAGATGAGAAATAAACTATTTTTGATGATTTTTAGGATAGCAGTAGACCCACGCCTTCCTTATCCAGTTGCCTGTATTGCTTTACAGTATTATAAAATTAGGTCCCTTCAGTTAAACAGACTTCAGCTCAACCTTAGTAAAACAGAGTTTCTGTGAGTTTTAAGGTTCCACAGATTTTTCATTTTTAACTCTGCATGAGAGAATACTTTTCCAGTCAGAGTTGGTGAGCAATGTAGGGGTTCTTCTGGACTACCAACTCCTGGCAGTGGTTAGGCAACGCCTAACAGTGGTTAGGCGGCCCTTTTGCCCAAGTCTATCTTGTGCACCAGTTGTCCATCTTATGTACCAATTCTGAGAGCCCTTGCTTATTGTGACTCATCCCTTAGTCACCTCCCATTTGGATTACTGTAATGTGTTATACATGGGGCTATCCTTGAAAAGCACTCAGAAGTTGCAGCTAGTCCAGAATGCAGAGACACAGAAAATTTTTGGCATTCCTCATTATGCCCATGTAACACTGCTGCTCTGGCCTGGAGAAGGTTCCTGGATGCTGTTCAAGGTGATGGTGATTACCTATAATGTCCTTAATGACATAAGGCCAGATTACTTGTGGTACCACCTCTCTCCCATTGTTTCTGCCCACCCCATCTGAACTATTAAAGAGAGTATGCTTCAGATTAAACAATGTCATCATGTTGGATTCCAATTCATATCTTCTTAGGGATATCAGCTGCCTTATGGAATAGCTTTCTCCCCAAAGATGTGGATAGTATCAACCTTATTAGACTTTTGCTAGGCATTGTAGACCTGGTTATTCCACCAGGTATTTCAGTCAGGGACTGAATGAGCTCTGCTCTTGCTGAGGATGAGTTAACAGGTTTCTTGAATACTGGAGTTTATCTATGGCACTTATTTCAATCTACTAAACTGTTCAGAGTAACTTGTGTGAACTTTGTTGCAGGTTAGGTTTTTCTCTTTTTTTCCTTTTGTTTTTAGTTTAAGGATTATTTTCTTAACTGTGTATGATAAAAATGTAAAATTAATTACTACAAAACAGTATTACCATTGTAGGCTAAACAGTAAACTCAGAACATTATAAGCTAATACTTAATAGATATCTAGATTACAATTATAGATCTATAGATCCATAGATTTATAAGTGCTAAATGCTGTAGATGCTAGATCTATAAATTAATTATGAAGCCATTTCTACAGCAGTAAAAAGTGCAGAAAACAGGAAAAAGGAGAAATAGAAAGAAAAATAAGAAAATAATAAAGAAAAAGAAATATATAAAGAAGTGACTTCCCACTGTTATCATAGCAAATATAAACAATTATAGTAATATTTTAGTAACTTATCCCCTCCTCTTAAGATACGACAAAAGATGTCTTCTTCCCATATCCCATTTCTTATCTATAAACAAAGCAAAAAGCATTGTCATTTCAGTCCTGGTGTTAGCAAAAATCTATTAAAGGTTACCAAAAATAATAAAAAATATATTTTAACCTTCATCAAAAAAAGTTTATATTTCTTCCTTTTACTTCAAACGATTTTAATATTTAGTCCATTCAAATAATGTTGTAGAATGTGTTTCATTTCATTTTTTGTTTGTCTTCTCAGATTCTTTAAAACTTTAATAAGCCTCTTTTGTAAGTCCAGTGTAGAAAAATTATCCAGGTCATTCTCTTGAATTACTATTTGAACATCCCTTTTAATTACTAAAGCATCAGCTTGTTTCTTTTGTATGTCCGTGTAATATCTTTGTCCATGTCATTCTTGTAACCTGTCATTTATAAATCCACTTTCAATTTGTGTCGATCTTGTCAGGTGAAACTTGTTCCTCTTCCGTAACATTTTTTAGAAACAGTCTCTCTATAGAAGCAGATGTCTCTGTGGACACTTTAATATTTTCTGAACCCTTTTTTCAAAAATATCCTTCAATATGTCCAGTGTAATATTTCACTTTATTCTGTAACTGTAAGTTGAATGTATGTATTCTTTTCCTCTAATTGTAATATTTAGTTCTTTCCAATTTTAAAAATCTTAGGGTTTTTTTTCAAAACAAAAGCATTTCCCCACAGCAAGGATTCTTTATAATTAATTCCAAAACCTTTCGGATTTATTGGACTCTTAGTCCTTTTGTAATTGTCTAAAATCAAAGTTTAAATTACTCTTTTGCTGTTTATTCTAAAAAAGATGTTTTTAAACTTATAGTTAGAATATGCTAAGGAGTGAAATAAATTCACCCAGTGAAAAACTGTTGAAAAACAATTAACAAGCAATTCATGAATGTGATTAAAAAAAGAAGTACATGAACTTAGTGTCCTTTCAAAAGCATCAACTGCAGTTTGAACAAGATGGCTATTCCCTCATCTCCTAGAGTTCTAAACCTACCAGAGATCTTGCGGTCTCCTCATGAGGAGCTGTCTGGAGTACATGTTGGTGATCTCAGGTCCTCTCCTTTTCCAGTGAGGTTTTCTGGTCTACTTGCCTGGTTTTTCATTCTGTGCTGTTGTCAATTCCACTTTTCACAGAGTTGTTTCAGACACCATTTCATCCTTTAAAAGTAGAGAACCTTTAGTGATGAAGTTCTGAAGAACATTTCCATTCTGATTATATTTCAAGAATCTCATATTAAATTTAAAGGTAAAGGTAAAGGTTTCCCTTGCCAGTTGTGACCGACTCTAGGAAGCGGTGCTCATCTCCGATTCACAGCCAAGGGAGCCAGTGCTTGTCCAGTGTTCTGTGGTTGTGTGGTTGGCATGACTATAAGACCAATGTGCATGGAACAAAGAAATTTAAAAATTAAAGATTTAAAATCTGATAGATACGATTGCAATAACAGATCTGTATTTTTATACAATATGTGGTATATTGACTGTCAGAAGGTAGCAAGTGACAGATTTCATTTTTATTTGGGTTATTTCTATGGGATTTAGACTCTCTATCAGGAATTGAATTCATGGTCCATTGCACTTTAGATGATTATATACAGAGCATTAAATTTAGGAACTCTCCAGTTCCTGGTTCTTGGTGATATTGCAGGAAGGGATATATAGAATCTATCCATTTAGAATAATATATAACAGAAATCTCAAATTCAAATGATTATGGTGCCCACATTACATGCGCATGCAAAAATGCACATGAAGTGACCTTATTGATGGTTAATAAAAGCAAAATATATTGTCTACTATAAAACAGTAAAATATTGTGCCACAAAGACTGCAATCCCTGACCTGTCTACTGCAGCCCTCCAAAGCTGCTATATTGTTCTGTGTACCACCCTGGTGCCAACTAACATTCACAAACTCATATCTGAAATATATGCTCCCTCGAAGCAACATGCCAAGTGGCCATCCAACAACTGGATCCTGCTGCAGTAAAAGTCATGCCCATCCACATGACTCAGTTTCAGTTACCCAACCAAGTTCTGAGAGAGGGAGGAGGGACAAGGTAAAAAGGCAGCAAAAGAAAGCAGCATTGGAGAGCAAAGATCTACAGAGCTACTGTGGCAAGATTTGCACCTTAATTTTTGACTGATATTAATGAGCTATTGAGGGCTACATGCAAGCTGCACAAAAAAACCCTCAGCAGGCCCATACAGTCCATGGCTCATATATTTGAGACCTCTGATATATACTGTCCATCCTCCATTCAGCCCTCAGTGCAGAAATATATAAATATTACATTATCATGTGCTCATGTATGAGATTTTATATGACTTCCACCACCATGTGGAAGAGTTTTAGAAGTCATCAATGACATAATGTAACATTCTAACATTTCTGCTTTAAGAAAGATTAAGGGAAGGTGGTCTGTACTTTTATGCATCATTAAAAAAACGTATTGAAAAATGCCAGTGCAAGAATCTGGCATTTAATATACTTTGTCAATCCAGTAGGCCTTTATGTTGTATGGGGAAACCACTTCCTTCCACAATACTAGTTTCTGATAATTTCATTCCATAAGCTGCTTGCCAAATACCACGTCCTATTTATATCTGTTGGCAAAGCACAGCATGTCTTCAAGTATTGAAGAATTGAAAATCACTGAAATTGAAATAGTCCATGTAAGAATTATAATGTATTTTCAGTGTCATCAGTATCCCCAGCGTATTTTCATATAATCCAACCCAACATAACATTGTTATAAAAGAGGCATTAGCATGTAACAGGTAGTCCTCACTTACCAATTGTAAATGGGACCAGAAACTCTGTTGCTAAGCAGTGTGGTTATGAAGTGAAACATATGATCATGCCTGACTTATAATGTAGGTCAAAGTTCTGGCTTTACTTATAAAGCAAATCTCAATGGGTCATTAAGCATGAAGTCACATTACTACAACCTGCGACTTCTTGCATCTTGACTTTAATTTTTGGAAACTGAATGTTGCAAATTGCAATCACATGACCATGAGATATTGCAACCGTCAGAAATGCACACTGGTTACCAAGCACCTGAATTGTGAATATGTATCCGTGGGGACGCTGCAATGGCTGCAACTTTGAGGACTAGCTGTAAGTCTTTTTGTTGTAACTTCAAATGATTGCTGAACCGGTGGTCAATAAGTGGATACTATTTGTATTCTCATGTTATGTGGTTGACAGTATTTGATATAGCTGAAGGATATATAGTATTTGTAGCACATATCTACAATTATCTAAGGAAGCTGGATAAAGATATATTTGGTTTAAGGACTTACAGACAGGTGCTACATTCCTACTCCTGCAAATTCTAAAAATAACATTTTCCTCTGAAATTAAGCTGTTGCATGTTCCTAATATTTGAGTAGCATTTATCTGTTCTCTTTTCATATTCATGTTCAGCTAGTAACAGCTGGAGAATAGTTTCAGGTTTCATTTTTGTATCAGTAGTTCATTATAATTAATTGGTATTCTGAGAAAAATACCTTATTATCCAGAATTTCAAGGGATAGATCTATTTTTTCAGACCATTGAACTGAAAAAAATCTCCATTAATTCTGAGACAATTTTTAAAATGGAATTAAACAATATGAGGAATCCTTAAAACCAAAGGCATCCAGTTTCCACTGGTTTCTTTGATAATGCACAAGCAGGAGCTAATCTTACTCATGTTCCTTTGCACTTGGTTTTCAAAATAATATTGTTTTCATCTGTATTGTACATTTACATTTGTCTCTGTTTGCTAGGCTATTTTCAGTAAAGTATTTTAAAAGAAAATTGGCATACTCTTAAGACAAAGCTCAAGCTTCTAACACATGTCTGCACAACTTTTAGAAGAGAAAGGGACAGATTGATAAATTAAAAATCATCACAGCTGTGAAGGAATACCTGGCATGTGAATCAGTTCTTTGGTGACTAGTTAGCCTTCTGGTAAAGGAATACTTTGTGACTAGGTACTGTATGTCCACTGTGTCAGCCATTAGATAAATAGGCAAATATCCCATGGCAGCCACATGATGAGTTTGTCACAAAATGTTTTCCAAATTGCAGATATATCATTGGCCTAAAAGAGCTTCTCTGCATACTCATAATAAACAAAAACTGTGCGTTTCTTTTTCTCAGCTACTTGCTATGTATTCTCTCACTGTCTGAAAATTCTCTAAATTGTAGATTTTACAGTCATAAGAAAATATAAGTACACCCCATTAAATTTAGTTTTTTAACATATTTAAACATACATATATTTTGATCTTCATTTCAAAATGTTGATACATAAAGGGGATATATCATACACCATTTATATCTTGTAGTCTATTGTGTAATTTATTCAAATGCAAATTTCACATGTGGAAAAAATAAATCTCTACATTTGTCACTATCTCATATACTTAAAATTAGAATCATGTGCATATCAGGTGCAAACAATGAGAATTATTAGAGGAACTTGTGATTTAAACCCTCAGACATTTAATTTGATTTGTTCTTTCTTGTTGAAGTGTGTGATACTACCATGCCTAGACCAAAGAGCAGTCCAACATCTTCAGAAAGATCCCTATCAGTCTGAGAAGAGTTTTAAAAAGTTCACCAAACGATTAAACATTGGTAAGTCCATTGTATGGACATATGAGACAAAGATAGGAGTTATTTGGCCACAGTACCAGAAGAATGTTTGGCAAAAACCAAACACAGCACTTCACCAGAAGAACCTGATACCAATTGTAAATGGTGATAGAAATGTTATGGTTTGGGGCTGCTTTGCTGCATCAGGATCTGGGCAGCTCACCATCATAGAATTGAGTATTAATTTTTCTTTGTATCATAGGGTACTTGAGGATAATGTGAGACAATCTGTCAGAAGATTAAAGCTTGACGAAAAGTGGATCTTACAATATGACAAGGACCATAAACATTCCACCAAAGAATGGATTAAAAGAAAAGAAATGGTGGGTTCTAAAATGGCGAAGTTAAACTCTGGATGTAAACCCCATTGAGATACTGTGAAGTAACTTGAAACAGGCTGTGCATGAAAAAAAACACCTTCAAACATTGTACAGCTGAAAAGATTCTGAATGGAGGAGTGAGAAAATATTCTTCCAAGTCAATATCAGAGAATTTTCATATATAAGAATTTGCCTCATTCAAGATGATGTTGAGTCTGTGTACAGATGGGAAGTTGAACAGCTGGCCTGTGTTGTAGTTGCAACAACTTGGAGCTAAATATGCTTAAAACTGTGGAAATGACAGTTTTGGTTTTTAGAAGGTGTCCCCCTATTTCACCCCTTCTTACTATATTCAGCAACACGGTATCAGCAGTAGAGTCCTTTAAGTTTTTGGGTTCTATAATCTCCCAAGACTTGAAATGGGTGGCTAATATTAATACCATCATTAAGAAGGCACAACAGAGGATGTAGTTCCTGCGCCAGCTCAGGAAGTTCAACCTGCCTAAGGAGCTGCTGATACAGTTCTACAGAGGAATCACTGAGTCTGTCCTTTTTACCTCTATAACTGTCTGGTTCAGTGCAACAAAGAAATGACAGGTACAAACTCCAATGGACAATCAGGACTGCAGAAAGAATAATTGCAGCCAGCCTGCCCTTTATGGAGGACCTGTATATTGTGCTGGTCAAGAGAAGGGTGGAGAAGATATGTGCAGATTCCTCACACCTTGGACATAAATGGTTTGAACTTCTCTCTGGATGGCACTATAAGGTATTACACACCAAAACAATCAGAGAGAGGGATAGTTTTTTCTCCCATGCTATAATTCAGCTGAACACTTATACTATATGACAGGACACAATGATTACTATAGTGCAAGGAATTTTAAATTAATATGGAAGTTCTGTGTATACATACTCATCAATAGATTAGATTCTAATTCTACACTTTCCTTTATTCCTTTTCTATTGGCTACGCATTTTGATGCACATTTTCTGTTTAAATAAGTAAATTATGTTGTATTTTGTTTATATTAATATTTTATTCACTGTTGTCTTGCAAGTGTACAACGAACTTCTGTACTGGAGACGAATTTCTGTGTCTAACCAAACTTGCTCAGTAAAGTATCTGTATCTCTAAGAAATGCTTACTTGAGAATATTTCTACCAAAAGGACCAATATGAGATAGTAAAGCCAAGGTTATACTTAACTTTTTCCAGAGAAGAAAATGGTATATTTGTTATTTTTTATCAAATGATTACAAAATCAAAATTTCATTGTTTATTTGTTCAGTTACATCATCATTATCTTGTATACTGATAAATGAAGATGAAATATTGGTATATCCACATTTGTAAAAAAAACTTACATAGGTGTACTTCCATTTACATATGGCTGTATATTATATATTTTATCATATCTAAAGTAGGAAGTCAAAAAATAACAAGAAGAACAGGCAAGTTTGGCCTTGGAGTACAAAATGAAGCAAGGTAAAGAGTTTTAATAGAGTTTTGTCAAGAGAACAAGTTGGTCGTAACAAATACACTTTTCCAACAGTGTAGGTGACTCTACACATGGACATCAGCAGATGGTCAACATCGAAATCAGATTGATAATATTCTTTGCAGCCAAAGATGGAGGAGCTCTATATGGTTGTTAAAACAAGACCTAGAGCAGACTGTGGCTCAGATCATTAGCTTCTTATTGCAAAATTTAGGCTGAAATTGAAGAATGTAGGGAAAACCACTGTGCAATTCAGGTATGACCTCAATAATATCCCTTATGAATATATAGTGGGGGCGATGAATAGATTTAAGGGATTAGATCTGGTAGACAGAGTGCCTGAAAAACTAGGGACAGAGGTGTATAACACTGTACAAGAGGTAGCTACAAAAAAATCCCAAAGAAAAATAAATGCAAGAAAGCAAAATATCTATCTGATGTGGCTTTACAAAGAGATGAGGAAAGAAAGAAAGCGAAAAGTAAGGGAGAAAGGGAAAGATATACCCAACTAAATGGAGATTTCCAGAGAATAGCAAGAAGAGATAAGAAGGCCTTC
>JANHZU010021535.1:0-12952 GCA_032468055.1 Acrochordus granulatus | reverse complement strand
AATAACTTAGAACAAGATTGTGAAGACTCTCACTCGTCCAGGGTAATTGCATAGCAACAAAGTTTAAAAAACAGGCATCCAGATGCCTGTTTTTTAAACTTTGTTGTTAGAACAAGATCTAAAACTGAAAATACATTTTAATGGTTTACTAAAATGGGCTGGAAAAAATTAAGAGATGGAGAAGTGCAAAGTTGTCCACTAAAAGAAGAAAATTTGATGGAAAGATAGAAGGATAAGGGATATCACAGTGTCATATTCATGGAAAGAAAGAAAATGTGTTGATAGGAATCTCAGGAAGTCAATGTCTTGGTTTGGGGAGATGCCGGCTAAAGTACCAGGTCCCCTTGTAGGAGTCACACTTGGGGAAGATATTGAACAAAACCTGGATCAGCTTTATGGAAGGGCAATAAAACCAAGGAGCTCTTCCTAGCCCCAATGAAAAAAAAAAAAATGGGAGAAGCCATGTTGGCCTATGGGAGTGGAAAATAAGCAGTCTGAGATTACCCTTTTCAACTAATACAATCTCTAAGCTTCTCCCAATAACTGAAAAATGTTACACAGCGGCTGAAGACCTGTTCATTCCAGAGTGTCAGAAGAAAAAAAAATAAACCTCAGTTACAAGATAGGATATTCTGACCGAATGAGAGGAAGAACATTTGAAAAGGAGGAGCACCCTTGGAGATGAGCTGGTGAACCAGAAACATTCAGTCTCCCTTCACTGATTGTCTTAATGCAGAGACCCAGCAGCACCAGTCAGAGAAACTTGAATTGGGATTCCTGCAGAGAGGAGAGGTTGGGCTTGAGGGTCTCAGGTGCTCCTTCAAATTTATGAAGATAAAATTCTATGATGCGAATAACAAACCCATACATAGTGGAATTAATTTAAATGTATATGTATCCTTTTTAAAATTAGTGTTTAATATCAAAATATATCTGCCATGATGCCTGGTCTTTGAAGGTTTGTCACCAATTAATTTGATTGGCCAAACATGCTGGCCTTTTGCAGCAGGAGTTGGTTGAGATGGTTCCCTTCCTTACCTTTTTGGTTTCTACACAAAAGGAACTACGTTTGGTGGATCCTTGTTGGAACCCCATACCTGCCACGGCTGCAACCTTGGAGCTGCCAACCTCTCTTTGCCCTCCTTTCTTCTCCTCCTGGATCTGGAGGAATAGGCAGCATTCAAGGTGTGGGCCAGAGTCTTCACAACACTGTAAATATGGTGATTATATCTGAACAAGATCCTGTTTTTTTCCTCTAGGGTTTCCAGTGGCGACATTTGGATGCATCTTCTCCGGCCTTTGACAGAAAAGATGTGCTTTGAAGTTGAACAGAAA
This sequence comes from Acrochordus granulatus, assembly GCA_032468055.1. Lineage (NCBI taxonomy): Eukaryota > Metazoa > Chordata > Lepidosauria > Squamata > Acrochordidae > Acrochordus > Acrochordus granulatus. The sequence goes on along the minus strand of JANHZU010021535.1, from coordinate 11,617 downwards.
AAAGACTGATCTCCAAACTTTGGTTCCACAAAGAGATCTGGTTCAAAGTAATCATCATTTGGCCTTTCTTTTTCCTGAAAAGAAAATGTCCAAATACTATTGATGTATTTGAAAAGTCTGTCCCTTCTCATGAGGAACTCCCCAAAGGCTGACAAGATCCAGACTTTCCCTTCAATGGGTCCTGGCAAACCTTCAAGCGTTACATGGAAAGGAAGAATTCGGTCCCAAAGAGAATCATACTCTGTGAAGTGAACAAAGACATTGACTTGTCTCCACTTAGAGATGGCCTCCCTGAGGGGTACTTTATATTTAGTTGTTGAGAATCGTTGTGCTATCACAACACAAATTCCATTCCTGACAAGCACAGGAGTAAAAGTCCTCATGAAATGCTCTCCCTTCTCTGTGTCTGAAGCAAAGAGTCCAATCAAGGTCCATCTGAAATGGTGTAGCAGTTGGACAATTCCTGGGTAGACAATCTCCAATTTGGGGATCATCCAATAAAAAAAGGGGAATTGACTTTTATCACTCAGAGCCTCTGAAGCAGGTCCATGACTGATCTGAAAAAGCAGTGAAGAATGTTGTGACACATTTTGGGTCAGTTCAAGTCCAAAATAGTCTATTTGCTTTTAATACATCTAGCATTGTTCTCATGGATTGTCTCCCCTTAGAGATGGATTTTTTTCTGTTTCTTATACATTTGATGTTCAAATAATAGATGTGTTCCATCTTCTATCTCCGGAGCTTCACAAATACAAGTCCATCATTTATAAGAGATTTAGTGAAATTTTCCATTTCTAACATTTGTGTCCAGCTGCTGAAATCTTGCTTGGGCAAATATGACTCTAATATATTTAGGCAATTCTGAGTTTCAATACTTGTCAATATGGAAGATACGATTCTAGTGGCTCATATGCAATGATGCTTATTATGAGGAGCTTTGTTAAATCTTCCATATTTAACCATTGTGTCCAGCTGCTCAAATCTTGCTTGAATAAATACCACCCTATTTTTTTTAGGCATTTCTGCATTTAAATACTTGAGAATTTAAAAAGTACCTTATGTACATTTGTAACAGCTCATCCATTCCAATGAGCCAACCTTACTGAGGTTGGCTATATTTTTCTCTGCCTCCGTGGCCTAGATTCTTTGTGTAGCCAACTTTTTAGTTTGTTCTCCAGTTGTACAAGAGACAGGGAGAGCAGAGCTCCTAATATAATTTGTATACTGAAAAATGTAAGAGATCTTTAATTGAAATTTTGAACAAGAAGATCAACGAATACCTGATCAAGAAATATCACCTGGAAACAAGGAAAATTAAGGAATCATTGGAAATAATAAAGCAGCAGATAACAGCTGCAGACAAGATCAGCAGATATGAACCTCAAATTGCATAGTATAGGCAGAATCACCAATTTCAGTCAAATCAGACTGAAATCATTTCTACCAATCTATCAATGTTGATAATACATTGAATTCGGCAACAACCTCACAAAGAAGAAACATTGAAGCTCTGGGCAAAGCAATGGGACAACTGAAAGAAATAAAATAATGCAACTTGGTTAAAGGAGGTAGATAACAATAAAAAGAGATGGAAATCACAGAACTAAGATCAAACATTGTTCAGCATCAGGTGAAGATGAACCAAAACCCATGGCTTTTGGTTGAAACACCCAGTCATTGCCAAGTAATTTAACAAGATACTGCAAGGAGGTGGGCTTGAAGAGCGGCTAGCATCTGACCAAATTTACCAGATAATGAAAGATCCAGCAAAGGGGACAACACCAGGCAACTACAGACCAATTAACTGCTTACCAACAACTTTCAAATTGCTAACTGGGGTAGCAGCTGATACAGTCCAACAACATCTAATTGAACACAAACTCTTTCTACCTGAGCAAAAAGAAAACCGCCCAAGTGTCAGAGGAACAAAAGATCAGCTCCTAATTTTCAAGATGATTCTGAAAAACTACAAGAGAAGGAAGATGACAAGAAGGCATTAGACTCTCTGCCAATGATTGTACAATCAAGTGCCTAGAGATAACAGGAGTCAGTAGAAATGTCAGAAGCTTTTTGCAAAGGTTGATGGCACAATGGAAGACACGGTTGTTGATCAATGGTGATAGACTGGGAAATGTTGATATCAAGAGAGGAATCTTTCAAGGAGACTTACTATCACCACTATTGTTTGTCATCGTCATTCAGAGGAATGCATCACTGATTCCTCTGTCAACCATACTGAACAATTCAGGCTACGGCTATCAAATATCAGAAATATCTCCCAGGCTATCCTATCTCCTTTAAATGGGTGATCTGAAGTTTTATGGAAAAACACTCAGTGAAGAAAATGCACTAAAGCTACTATAGCAGGAAGGCTTACTGCATCCTGGAGAGACAAAACTGGCATACAAGACCAAATTAAGAATAGAAAAGAGCCTTACATGGCCAGTACATGAAGAAAATAGAAGAAAAAGAAGGCAATAACAAGACCTGGCAAGGGCTAAGAGCAGGAAAATTGAAGAAAGAGTTAGACAGGCTAGTTCTGGCTGCAGAAGACCAAGCATTAAGAACAAATGTATACAAGGCTTGAATTAAGAAGTCAGCAACAGACAATAAATCCCACATCTGCAAAAAAGCTGAAGAAACAGTGGACCTCCTAATTAGCTTCTGCAAGAAGATTGTACTGACTGACTATGAACAACAGCATGATAAAGTGGTGCACTGGAAGATCTGCAAGACATACCATTTGCCTGCAAGCAAGAGCTGGTGGGATCATAAAACAGAGAAAGTGATGGAAAATGTAGAAGCTAAATTGCTGTGGGACTTCAGAATTCAAACAGACAGGCACCTGCCACATAACACTCCAGATTTACAACTGTTGATAAGAAAGACAAAATAGTCTGGACAGTGGATGTGGCAGTACTTGGAGACAGCAGAATAGAAGAGGAAGAACTGGAGAAAATCACAAAGTACAAAGACCTGCAAAGTGAAATACCACAACTCTGACAAAAGAAAGCAAATAGTACCCATAATAATAGATGTCTTGGGTGCAATCCCAAAACACCTGGATCACCACTTGAACACCATTGGCATTGACAGAGTCACCATCAGTCAATTGCAAAAGACAGCATTACTTAGAAGAGCTTACATCCTGTGATGATACCTTTAACAACACTGAAGGACAACATCTGCCTATCTCAGGTTCTTGGTAGGAGTCAAGAAGCAGAGAAAAATGCTAAATCCAGTCTAAACATCTGGTTGACTGTGAGACAAACCATACTCATATCATCAGAATCAAAGGAGGTAGGACAATAGCTCCTTAGTATTTAGCTCCTTAGGCATGTGTACCTCAGGATCCTTCATCAGTTCCACGAAGTCATTAATGTCTAACCTGAATAACAATGATGCATGTATACAGCCTTGTCTTACCCCTTGGCAGGTATTAATTATATTCCTTAAACAAGTGCTTGATCAGGGCCGACTTTCTTCCCTTTTAAGGGCAATCAATTTCCTTCATAATATTTTTTTCTGCTACACTAACATCTATATAGGGAGATCATTGTTCCTCCTAACTGACATATTTTGTAACTAGATGGTTCAAGACAATTTGCCAATAGGGGACTGTCTCTAAAGCCTTTTTGTTCTTGTGCGGGGAATGCACGGTTCATCAACCCATTCAAGAGGATCCTAGCATATATTTTAGTCACAATATTAGTAGACAAAAGGGCCAGTAATGGCTAAGACCCACCAGTCAGGATATTTCTTGAATAATTATCAGGTAGAAAGTCCTCTCCAGGTGTTTTTGTTTTTGTTTAGTCCTCAAGTCCTTTATGACAAATTTGATCATGAGCATATTATGGTAAAAAATAGTTGACATGTTGGAAAGTTGCTTGTACTTTTTTAATAAAGTGGTTAATTAATGCTAGTGGTCCCTATGAGTCCATAAGACATATATGTTTTATCAACTGTAGGCAAGATAATCCTATGAAATTCTTTTCACTAATCTGGGATTTGTTCATTATTGAAAGTCCAGTATTATTATTTTGGCTAAGATTATGGATTCTATATGAGTTTCCCATCACTACTGCACCATCCTTTTGTAGAGACAATCCTTTGATTGGAAGTACAGCTTCTCCTCATCTGCACGAGTATGCAGCAGAAGCCTCTAAAGCGATGTGGATGGTATCATGAGAGGACATGTCTGCTTGGTTTTTGCCCCTTCCTTACTGTGGATCCCAATCTGTAACCATGACACTTATAATGGCCATGGTGAAAAGCAGCTCTTTTCATGGAATTAGAGAATGTATGTTAGGATCTATCTCTGACCCGCCAGCATCCCACTCATTTTACCAGAGAAACAAACACAAACCTGTGGGATTTTGTAGGTGCCTACTAATGTTGACATCTGCACAGAGATGTCCCTTTCAGCTCCATCAAGAAATGCCAGGAGGTTGTCTTCTCTTCCACAGCTATAGTTGGGAATATTGCCTTCTCCAGTAGAGAGCATGTCCAGTAAGGCATCTGAAGTGCCAAGTGTGTCCAAATAGTTGTCATGGATGTTGAAGCCCAATGTGAGATTGGGTAGGAGTTGGGGAATCTTGTTGACCACTTGAATGGCAAAAATATAGCGGACGGTTCTTATATGATCGGAAGATAACCTACTGTAAAACAATGTTCATATTACTATCATCAACAACAAAATACTTTTTTCAGTTTAATCTTCTTTTTCTCCACATGTCTACTGAACCTTAAGCAAATACTGATCCAAAATCAGATCCAAGTGATAGTCACCCCCACATTTATTTTTTATGAGGTTAGAGAAGATGGGATGGAGATAGTCTTCCATCAGGATTAAGAATCACAACTACACTATTATCTGTAAGAGTACTGATTTTCAACTGCCCAGTAATAAGGATCCAAAATCATTCAATCATTAAAGCAGAACTACTATAAAATGAAGCGGATGTTTCATAAGTCACCTTATAAAGAAATTCTAAAAACAAATTATCCTCTGTTCTATAAGGATCAGGCACTGAATATCTAAGAGCACTGATAAAAATAGGAAAATGTCTGGGATGAGGCATCACAACTATTCCAGTCCCTACTTTAAACAAAAGTCAGTATTCAAGTGATGAACATAAGACTAGATGGGAGAAGAAAATAATCTGGGCTTCTTTCAGGTTTTTTTCCCCCATTTTTGGATGTGATCCTCTTTCACAAAAAAAAAGAGAGAGAGAGAGAGAGAAAAGAGAGAACCCATGGAAATCAAAACATTTCAGGATATTAGATTGGTCCTGCAATACAGGAGTAAGTGAAATAAAACAAAGAGAATATGATTGTTGGAAGTGCAAATAGAAGGAATAAAATTCTATCACTCTGAATGACTTACAAGTGAGACTGACTAGATGGAGCCATGTTGAAAGTCAATGTCATATGTAACATTGTTGTTGCAGTGATGACTATACTTATGAGATGGTCTCCAGGCCTATAAAAGCTCCATGTTTTTTTTCCATCCTGGTGCTCCAACCTTCGTGGGCACTTCATTCTGAGCTTCCCAGAGACTAGCTGGGATAGCATCAGAAGCAGAAACAGGATGTCCATTATTCATAAAACTGAAATCAATTATCTTCCTGTTTCTAAACAAGAAGAGTTAGGAGAATTCAAAGCTCTCATAAGATGGAAATGCCAGTAGCTTTTGTGACTGAGACACAGACAACTGAGCTTCATCTGGGAAAATAAAGGTGCATTCAAGAGCACAGTCCCTGCCTGTCCCAAAATGTGTTTCACACAGAGCATGACCTGAGGCATTTATCCTTTTCTAATGAAGGATCTCTTCCATGTAATTTCAGTCTGATGTTCACATGAAAGGCAGTCACTGGAGAAGTAGTAGAAGAGGTCTCAAGGACTGGGATGGTGATAGAGTGTGAAGAAACTTCTCAGGTTACCCTGAACTTCTTGTGCAGAGAAGTAACTGGAGAAAAGCATGTTAGTGAAAAATCAAAGCTGCACCCCTGGGGGAAACCATTCTCTAGTGGTTGTGATCCTTCTTGTCAGGACATGTCCAGCAAGTGCTGGTGGAGGAACATAATTGCACACCCAAGGAATTCAGTTCCGCTGTCCTTCAATGTATCTTAACTCCAGAGACCGAAGAGGAAGATTACACAGAGCTAATGAGTTTGTTGACACTCTATGCTCATGACACTTAACTCTAGTGCTGCCTGTCTTCTAATGCTAGGAAGGATCAATACCCTTGAACCCTGCATAATGTTATGAGTAAGGCCTGTTTCTGATTCTTTTAATTAGATCTCCATGTATACTGTACGTAATCCTAAATTGGAGCTGAAGTGAAATTTCATTCTCCATTCTTTCTCAAAATTTTGATTTTTGGATGAGAGCTGACTAAGAGACAGAAAGGTGACAGAGTGCAAACTATTATTTTTTCACACTGTCTGTTGTCCTTGGTATTTCTGTAAGACACTGAAATCATTTTATTTTGAAGTTTCTTAGTTTGCTAAATAAGCAATGGGCTGTGAGGTTTGCAGCTCAGATCATGATGGTACCAAAGCATGGCAGATGATGTGAATATATTTGTTGTCACTCCTACCCCCCTAAAAAATACTGTTTTGGGAGCACCTGATATGCCTTCTTCTGCAGCCACCCTGGAAGACATATATGGGGTCACCTAAACAACTTTTTTCTCAGCCTGAAGAAGCTGCTTGGATCAGCAGCAAAAGAAGTCCAGTTGCCATGACTCAGCCTCCAGACTGCCTCATGGTGGTTTCCCTGGCCTTCAATGAAACCAAGCTGATCACTTTCAGCATGCTGGTTTTCTGCACTGTCTGGGTCTCCTTTGGGTCCACGTACTTGTGTACCAAGCAAACATACACGGTAGCTGTTCAGGTCTTCTCCATCTTGGCCTCTAGTGCTGGACTGCTGGGCTGCATCTTCATTCCCAAGTGCTACGTTATTATCCTGAGGCCTGATCTCGACACAAAGGAGCAGCTTGTAGTAAAAGTGAAATAAGAAGACAGACTTGTGCTTTTTGCCTTTTAAGATAATAATTTAGGATTCCTAATGACAACACATTTCATTTGTTATTTTATATTTAAAAAAGCTCAGCCTGCATCTTTTTTCCCACTAGTCTGGCTTAGATGTGGGAAGTGGTGATAAAACCAGAGCATGAGCTGAACAATTCCCTTCCAAAATGATTTTTTTTACAAAAATGGACCTCAAAACATATTACTTTATATTACAAAGACTTTTGTTTTGGTTTCCTCATTCCTGGGAGTTGTGCTTACATTTGCTTAATCTTTTTCTTGTCCTTTATTTTCAATTCAATAACCTCTGTATTGAACAATGTGCATGCATGATTATCCCTGGGCAACTTTTTTTCGAATCAGTAATCCTGAATGATGTTAACAAGGAATTTAAAATCATGTGCATTCTTTTGCGTTTCACATTTCTTAGTTTGCCTTGTTGTTTCTCATTTGCAGTCCATAAAGATTGGGGCAGGATGGGCACATTGGTGATAAATTAGGATTGCTTCTTGTTGTGAAGGAGCTTCTTTCTGGAGAAGACTGAATTGCACAGTCTCTCCCTGCTGAGACTTTACTTGGGTGAAAATGGGGACGCAGCAGCAGATCTGAACATCGTGAGCTGGGTATCTCTATCCAAGATGAATCCCATCAAATGCAGCTGGGGAGTTTTGAGAGACAAAGACTTGCCATCAGTCAAAATGCTCTTTTACAGCTAAAGTTGCTCAGTAAGGTGGGGAAAACATTGGTGTTTTCTCTCTTTTTGCTAAAGACTTAAGACCCTTTTCAAGTGGGCTAAGCCTAGTCACCAAAATGGGTGACCTTTTCTTCACAGAATTGAATTCACAGAGTTGAATGTGGGAAGTAGAACACAGTTTCCTTCCACTGCTTGGGAGGCTCCAGTACTCTTTGCCGAGGTGTTCTTCAGAGGTTATCGTACAGAAGACTCTTTTAAGCGAATTAAGAGATGCTCAGCATGGGATACTGGATGACTATGCTTTTTACAACACAGACCATGGCCCTTTCGCTTCCTCGCTGCAGTCTGGTGTCTCCATAAAACTGATGAGACATGCCCTCAAGGGCTGTGGATTGTGGTGCTGGTGCGATAGCTTCAAGTTCAAACAGTAAAGAAGAAGGCAATTCTGTTGACCAGTGCCAAGTTCAGGTTTGGACTGAATCCAATGAATCAAGGCTGAATGAAGGACCTCTTGGTCCTGGGGGACAATGAGCTTAGGGAATTAGGATTCATTTTGTCCTGTTTGGCAACATTGTCCCATTGTCTGTGATGTTTTTAAGCAGGCTGGATTTGGCCAGGCTTATCCTTGCATCTCTTTCATCCCACTGGGACAGTGTAATACACCTTCTGCTCCTGGGAAGGAGGTCCAAGAGTTTCAGTTCACATGAAATCATAATGTTGGATTTAGCCTTTGGCTTCTAAGAGGGCACTTCAGCTGAAAACCTTCATTTCAGCTTAAGTCTCTCTGGGAAATAAGGGTCTCCAAATTTAACTAATAATACATGTGGGTCTCACTTTCCATGCTGGTTTGTGTCACATAATTGTAGTTTTTCAGCAGAAAGGATCTTTGTTAGATGTTAGCTAGGCCTTTGAAACATCCCTTCCTGACCAAGGGCTCTTACTCCTGTCACACATGCTGCAGAAAGAGACTCCTGACTTATCCTTTTTGAGGGACACATTCACATAAACTCACCTCCCTCTCACCTGAACGCAGTTCTCGAAACTCGATTTAGTCTTATCTCACCAGCAAGGCAGCCTTACACACTGAACAAAGAAGGATGCTAATAAACAAAGCACATCTCCTTTAAGGTTGGCGGCCCTCACTTGTAAGGACTGTTTTGCTTGTATAGTAAGTGGGAGATTTGTCTGTGAAGACTCTCGCTCATCCAGGGTAATTGCATCGCAACAAAGTTTAAATTCTCAATGAATTGAGAAAGCCTTTTGGATTAAAGGTGAAACGTCTTCGACTTGAGAAAAATCCAGTCCAGATGCCTGTTTTTTAAACTTTGTTGCGATAAGTGCCATGGTACATTTCCAGTGATTTTAAGGTTATGGAATGTAATGGAAAGGGAGAAGGAAATAATTTCTATATATAACTATTTGGTTGTGTTGCTTATTCTTTGACAAATAGACCAATCTTACAATATATATACAAAAGCAAACTTTATTTAAAGGAATAAATAGAAGTACAGGTAGACCTTACTGACCAACTATTTCATTCATGGAATGTTCAAAGTTATGACAGTGCTGAAAAAATTACTTTATGACCAATGCATGCATTTATGACCTTTGCAATGTCCCACAATCATGTGATTGCCATTACTATCAGTATGTGTTGCCTATGCCTAACCTGTTGTTGTTCTTCTTTCTCCTACTTGCTTAGTAGAAAGATTGAAGAGGAAGAGATTATGTTCTAGTTTGTATTTACATTCATTAGAAAGAAAGGGTTGCAAGAGAGTAAACAGGCACACAATAGGCAATACAGTGGGCTGCTTGTGTAATGTGCTCATAGTTCCTAGATCCAAGCATCTTTGATGGATCATCAAATGCCATGGCACTTGGGGCGTCCAGTGCCATGGCATTTCTTTCAATGTATATTTCCCACTGTCTGCCTGTTTACTCTCTTGCAACCCTTTCTTTCTTATGAACATAAATACAAACTAGAAAATTATTTATATCCTGCCTTTATTATTTTAAATAACTCAAGATGGCAAATATATTTAACACAACTTCCTCCTCCTATTTTTCCCACAACAGTTACCCTGTGAGGTGAGTTGGGCAGAGAGAGAGTGACTATCCCAAGGTCACCCAGCTGGCTTTCATGGCCAAGGTGGGATTAGAATTTACAACCTCCTAGTTAGTCTATTGCCTTAATCTCAAGACCAAACTGGTTCTTGCTAATTATCCCAACACTGGAATGGACATTGCAAAATGTAGGGGAGTGGACAAATGGAAAACATAGTTGCAATCATATAATTTCTCACTTAGCAACTGTTTCACTTAACAACGGAGCTATTAGTCCCAATTCTGGTTGCTATACAAAGGCTTCCTGCAGTAAGAATCTTTTTTTACATCAAATATTAAAAGGTAAGTGTTCAAGGTGGAATGAGATAAATACCACATGGTTCATTTTATATATTAGTTGAAAAATATAAATGTTATGGCCAGACTACAAGAGAGTTATGGTCTGCTACAGATAAAAGGGAAAGATATTGGAGTGGGATTCAAATTACATTAAAGTCAAAGTATAAAGTCAGTATTAGGTTTTCCCCACCAACCTGAAAAATGGAAGGACATTACTGAATTTGAACTGAGAAATAAAAGACAGGAAACTTAAACAGCATAAAAAATAATTTAGTTCCTTGCACAGGTTCTTGGCTATGCTTGTTATTCATTTCTTCAGAACTAGAATTCCCTTGAACTAGATCTTCTCTCTGTCTCTGTTACCTGAATGTTCCCCAGATTTCTGGTAAATTCAAACTTTAACCAGAGGCTCTATGAAATAATCTTCGTCCTCTGTTTTTTCCGGCCTCAGCTCATTGCAACTTCCATTCCCCTTTCAAGCTTCTTTTTGTCTTTTTAAAGGAGTAGAATTTATTACCTTTAGCAAGGGAAGAGCTGAGATCAGATTCCCCATGAATGTGAGCCAGAGCTTATTTTACCTGTGGAGGTGAAATGAGGATGTCTGCACTTGGAATGTTTGAAAATGTAGACATTAACGACAACTTGCTTTTATTTTTAAGGATTACTGCCCAGCTTATTTGTAACAGATTTATTTCTTTTTGTATGATTATGCTTAAAAAAGACAAACAGAATGTAAGCCAAGTTTTTCCTTAATCTCCTTTTATTTGATAGCTCCAGCTAATACTCAATATCAGCCATTTGGGTAGACCAGATTAGAAAAACAGATCCCACTGGAATACAGTGAGGTAGATTACATGACTGAATCTTACAAGCCTGATTATGGTTTACCTCCAAACTTATACTCTAGTGGATCAGGAAGGAGCCTGCCTGAGTTTCTCCCAAATACAGTGGTACCTCACAAGATGAGTAACTCGCAGGATGAGAAACTCACAGGACGAACAAAAAATTTAATAAAAATATTCCGCTAGACCAGCCGCGACTCACGCGACAAGGAAACTTTGTGCCAAACCTTGTGTGTCATCAGTAAGCGTGCTCTGTATTTCCCATTTAGGCAACTCTGCGTGAGAGTTCTGCCGACTCTTACCTCGTGCTTTACTCCATTGTTGCAGACAGCAACCTTGTGCACGCATTCTGCTAATGCAGCAACCGTGCGTGTGTTCTACCAACTCTCCTCTCGTGCAGTTTACTCCATTGCCATACCGGAAGCAGCATGCGTGCGTTCTACCAACTCTCCTCTCATGCAGTTTACTCCATTGCCATATGGGCAGCAGCACGTGCACATGCATTCTGCCTACATTCCTGGTTACAATGAGCACCACACGATCAGCTCATGTGGGAAGCCTCACAATGGAGCTCTCCTCTCTCACTGCGTAAACAGCGTAAATTAAGTGAAAGGCATTCAAGAGAGAGAACTCCGGAGACTCCC
>JANHZU010021491.1:0-12957 GCA_032468055.1 Acrochordus granulatus | reverse complement strand
GCTTTGGCCCAGCCATTTCACTCTTTCTGGAGCTACTTGTGATTCCTTCTGATGTGAGAGGCTCATCTTCTGGCGTCGTATCTTTTAGCCTTTTGTTGCTGTCCATGGGGTTTTCTTGGCAGGGATACATTTCCTTCTCCAGTGGAGTCCTGAGGCCCATTTTCCATTAGATGTCCAGGAAGCCCAACATCTAGTGCCATTCTTGTTAACCCACACAACGACCGAGCTGGTATGTGTTTCTGTAAATTATATCTCATATTTTTTATGGGAGGGAGATACACTTTGTCTGGCACCTCTGATGAGAACAGTATGATTGATCTCTCTGGCATAGCCCTCATTTTCTTTGGAGCACATAAGCATATCGTCAAGCCAACTGTATGACCACGGAAGCATCTTCAGATAATGCTGGCTCTTCAGCTATGAAACAGAGATGAGCACTGCCCCCTCGAGTTGGCATGACTTGCAGAAAAATCTTTACCTTTTTAGTAGTAATATTTGCATCTCCTTTAGGTAGTCCTCAATTTATGACTGGTCAGTTAGCAACTATTCAAAGTTTTGGTGGACCTTCTTGGGGGTATGTATAACCCAGATTTGAGGTTTTGATGATTGGGGACTCCTTGCTATCATGTGACCACACTTCAGGGTGCATTTATGGCTATTTGCAGTGTCCTGTGGTCACGTGACCATGTTTTAGATTTTTTTTGTCTAAAAAACCAGCATTTATTTCCAGTTTTCAGCAAAACTGTGCCCATAGCAAACCATTGGTTCGCTTACCAACTATGGTAATTTGCTTAACAACTGCTGCAAAAAAAACCAGGTCGGTCACATGGATGACCCAATTTATGACCATTATGACTTACAACTGTGACAGCCAGGTTCTATTATGGTCGTAACTCAAGGACTACCTGTATCTCATATGCATCTGAGGTTATTACACATATGGATGCTAGCAATTTAATTTACTTTTAACTTACACAGTAGTGTCTAGAGGTTGAATCATGGCAACCAGACTTCTTTTCTTTTGGTTTAAGACCTTTTCCTGGATAAGCAGCGAAACATCTCAATCCAAAAGAAAAGAAGTCCAGTTGCCATGACTCAACCTCCAGACAATTCTACCTGGATGACTGAGGATCTTCACTGACATATGCAATAGTCAAATAGTCTTAACTACCATAAAGGACTTAATGTGCCATTTTATGGACACTTGGGAGGAACGAACCCCCCCTCAGCTTCCATTTGTCCAACAAATCAAGTTTTTTTCTACTCAACCTAAATGGGTGTCTGCAGATATGCTGGTTTTAAAAATCCTTACATTTCCAGTTACAGTCTTGGCAGATCCACTGGATTAGGGAAGGCTGTTAAGAACTCTTCCGTTTTGATTCTGTCGCTTTTGCATTGAGACAGGAAATATTACTGGCCAAATATTGTTTAGCAGTGGAGTCCCTTTCCTGGAAAAGCCCTCAGGTCTGCATGGTGCTAATTAAACCTGTAGTAACATTTTGTTCAGGCTGTTGGTTTGCTTGAAATGCAAAGGAAGAAACAAGTCAACTTTAATGTTTTGAATTTGGATGCAAAATGTTCCAAGAACCAACTCACAACAATTGCAGAATTGGAGAATGTATCTTTAAATATCTGGGATTTATCGCCCTGAAAAAGGAAAGAATGTACTGTACTTGCTATGCTGATAGAGTTTTTCATTGAATTTACTGCCTGAAAATAATAATGAATACACAAGAGAGAGTGCATATCATTTACAAGCAATGACCTTATAGAGCAATTTGTTAGCTCAGTGCACAAACTCAGGACTGAATTAATGTTGAGGGAATTGTTTGACCGTTTGCAATAAGTAAGGAAGTAAATAAATAGTTGGAAAATGTTCAGCTGAGTCATCTCCTCCACTTTTCACTGGTATTTAAAAAGGGACCTCAGAGTCTGCATCGGTCCCCTATCTACATTCATTCTGTTCTTATTAACAGTTGTGGAGGGCAGTTAGGCTATATAGAATTGCTAATTTTAGAAACAAGGCAGTTCTCAACACTACTGTATATGCTGGGGAAGATCGCTAAGGCTGGGCAATTGTCTTCATTTTCTTAAATTTTTAAAGAGGAAAATCAAAACTAATGCAGACTAATGTAAATAAGAAAAAGAAATCAAAGAGAAAGCTAAGAATGCAAGAAAGAGGAACAAAGGATAAGAAAAATACAGAAGGAAGAAAAAAGCTACAAAGTAATCGCTCTTGATTTTCTTTGTAGCACTTAAAAGCACAATTACAAAGTTGCATCTTATTTTATAGTTGCGACATAACTCTTTTCTTTCAAAATAATCCGTTCTGTGTAATCATCAGAACCACAAATCATAAGTTCACTTTTTTTCTGTTACGTCCATAAAGGTTTCCAGTCAGCAATATTGTCTTTTCCCTAATCAAAGAAGTCAATTTAGCCATCTCTGTAAGTTCCATCATCTTTACCAACCATTCCTCCATTTGTGTATTGCTGAATCTTTCCACCTTTATCTTCTTCTGAGGTTCTCAAATGCACCATGGAAGCCACCAGTGAAACTGTTGGCTAAGCAGATCTTTTCCTGCAAGCTGGTTGAGGTCACATTCTGGGTCAGAGTTTTCCATTTGTGGGGTAAAATTATTGCACTAATCTGTCCTGCTCTTAAGCAGCCCAGAAGAAACAAAATGGGTTCTGTGGACCCATCACTTATTCCTTGCAATGTTGGGGTTGGAAATGGCAAAGGAAGCCAGATCCAGAGCAACAGGGTTTAAAGCTGATTAAACTGACTTTTGTTGCTAAATCCATACGCGCCATTCACTGTGTCGAATCCGGCTGTGTCCACCAACTTGCCTTTCACTTGGTAACCATTTTGGATTTATTTCAGGAAGTGAATGCCTTAGAATGTGAGATCCAGCTACTTAAAACCCTCCGTCATGAGAGGATAGTGCAATATTATGGCTGTCTCCGCGACCCAGAGGAGAGGAAGCTGTCCATCTTTGTGGAATATATGCCTGGGGTAAGCCAGCCTGCATGAGTAATTTTATTCATTTATTAATAAAGCCCAGAGTCATTTATTAATGAGATGGGCAGCATATAATTTTAATTAATAATAATAAAATTATATCCTGCTGCGATACAACAGATTCTTGGTAACTTAATAGAATGAAAGAATGCATGGAAAATATCCATAGTACAAATAAAAAACCCCACAGTCATCTAGAGGAACTACATACTGTACAACATTAAAGAAAAACTGTAGTGTTACCATAAAAATAAAAGTTAGAAATAAAATGGCAACACCTCATAGGGGATGCCTCTCAAAAATAATTCAGTTGTTCGGTTTTGAAAAGAAATCAACAAGAGGGCCTGCTGGATTTTGGAAAGGAGTCTAAATTTTTCCAGATTTCCAAATGGGGTGAAAATGATGGATCATGATTCTACGGCAGGGTTTCTCAGCCCAGCAACTTTAAAGATGTGTGGACTTCAACTCTCAGAATTCTATGGCCAGCATGCTAGCTGGGGAATTCTTGGAGGTGAAGGCATACATCTCAAGGCTGCTGGGGTTGAGAAACAGGAACAGGTAGTCCTCAACTTATGACCACAATTGGGACCAGACTGTCCATTGCTAGGCAAGGCAGTTATTAAGTGAGTTGCACCTGATTTTACAACCATTTATGCCATAGTTGTTAGGTGAATCATGCAGTCATTAAGTGAATCCATCTTTCTCCATTGACTTTGCTTGTCAGAAGGTCACAAATGGCAATCGCATGACCCTAGGATGCTGCAGTTGTTGTAAATACATGCCGGTTCTAAATGCCCCAATTTTGATCATGTGTCCGTAGGGATGCTGCAGTGGTCATAAGCTGAGGACCAATCATAAGTCATTTTTTTCAGTGCCCTTGCAACTTTGAACGGTTGCTAAATGAATGGTTGTAAGTGAAGGATGACCTGTACATGAGTGTCTCAGTGCAGATTCCGGCAAGCTTCTTTAAACTGAATTCCCTTCAAACATGTTGGTCCAATTCCGGGAATTCACACCAACACAAACTAAAGCTGGGAACTGGAAGAACTGCAGCCACCGGTTTGAGATGGGTGGATTAGAGAGTCACCACCAAAGAATGAAAAAAAAACCCAGCTTTTTCCAACCAGGAAGCAGGAGAGCCTGAGAGCCATGGTTTCTGAATGACACGGATGCTAATATGAGCACTTTGGCCAGATGTGAATTGAGTTTTCATTCGGAAGCAGTGTGCTGCACTGTGCAACAGCAAGGAAGCTTGTCCCAAACTGATGCATCCTGGAAACATGTGTAGCCTTCTCAGGGATGCAGAGAACTGTTGAGCCCAGGGGTGTCCATCCTTGACAACTTTAAGACGTGTGGACTTCAATTCCCAGAATTCCCCAGCCAGCTAAAGAATTCTGAGAATTCATGTCCACAGATCTTAAAGTTTTATTTTGTTTTAATGTTTTTTTTTAATTTCTATTTTTAATTGTTTTTAATATATTGTTGTTGTTTTTTTACTGTTGTTAGCCGCCGAGAGTCTTCGGATTTTGGCGGCATATAAATTTAATAAACAAACAAACAAACAAACCAGGTCTCCATATCCTGCAGTGTTTAAAGTGAGCCAACCATTCAATGAATCAGAACAGCTGAGTATCGCAAGGGGAGCACTGAAAATATCACCTCGTTGCCAGTCTGGACATTCTGGCAGCTTGTGCACAATCCATCCCACTAGATGGATGAGGAGACTTTTCTCTCTGCATCTTCCTTCCTTTTGTGGCCAGAGCAACTCTTACTCTGACTGCTAATACAGGTCGTCCTCCACTTGCAACTGGTCATTTAGCAATTGTTCAAAGGTAAGACAGATCTCCCTGGGGGTATTTACGACCTGGTTTCAAAGTTCCAACAATTGCTCTTACCCCATGTGGCTGCTCTTTGGATGCTCAGAAACCAGTTGGTATTTAGAGCCATTTGCAGAGTCCTGCAGTTATGTGATTACGTTTTATGACATTTTTTGCCCAAAAAATTGCATTTCTGGTTTTTGGCAAAACTGCCACAAAGTACTGGCCATGGACTGGACTTCTCTCTCCCTTTTAATTGGGACCAACTGCATGAGAAACCAGGAGGGACAAACGTCTAATTGATCCGTCAAGGATTCTGTCCACTTCCTCAGGGGCAACAGGATTGAATTGTTCCCAGATAACTGGGCAGGACTCCTCCCTCGGCATCTCCAGTGCATCTGCCTCGTGCACAGTTTCCAACTGGGACTGAATCTGACAGGTGCTCATCAAATTCCTCCGCACAGCCCTGCAGATGGTCTCCCGAATCCACTCTACCAAGAAGGTGACTCTAAACAGGGCCAACAGATGGCACTCTGCAGTGCAATAAGGGCGGAGAAATAGTCACGTTTCACCGCCCTTATCGCCACAAGATAGGGTTTAACAGCAGCGCTAACTCGTGTTAGGTCATATTCTTCTCTTGTCTTCTGCCAGTGGTGCTCCAGGCGTCTCTTTACCCTCTTCAGCACCCGCAGCTCTTCCATGAACCACGGAGAGTGCCAAGTGCGATGAGTAGAGAGAAGCCTTATGAGTGGGATCCTGTCCAAAGCCTCAGCTGCCCTTTGATTCCAGGACATAACCACGGCTTCTACAGGACCGTGCAGCAATATCCCCAGGACCTCACACAGCTCCCTCTGAAACCCTTCCAGGTCCATCAGTCGCCAAGGGCAGACTGCTTAAATAGGTCCCCTGCAGAGGGGGGTGGCCATAAGAGAATCTCAGATGCCAGGGCGTGATCTGACCATGGCAAGGGGGACATTGAAAGTTCCCCACCAGATCATGTTGCTATTGCTCTGATCAAATCATACCCAGAGTGCAGCCACTGTCTTGAGTAGGGCCTGAAATAATCTGGGATATGCCCATGGCTGCCATAGAAGCCAGGAACTCTCGAGCTAGTCCCGAGGACAGACTCAGGGATGGCAAATTGAACCTCCCCCCCAGAACCATCAGCCTGGGGAAGTCCACCGCCAACCCTGAGATGGTCTCGACCGGCTCAGGCAGGGAGGATGCTACGCAGCAGGGAGGCTGGTACAGGAGCAACAGTCCCAACTGATCCACTTGAAAGCCGAGCTGCAAGAACAGGGTCTCACAACTGGACACTTGTGAAGTAAGGCTCCTGGAGGCAGAAAGCGATTCTTGGATGACCACTGCCACCCCTCCTCCCCTGCCCTGGGGTCTCGGCTGGTGCCAGAGCTGAAACCTGGCTGGACACATCTCTGAGAGGACAACCCCCCCCTCAGGAGCCAGCCAGGTCTCAGTAATGCATGCCAGGTCAGCCTGCTCCTCCTCGATGTCACTAATAAGAGGAGCTTTATTAATCGCTGATCTGGTGTTCATTAGCAGCAACTGGACGTCAGGGCTACCAAGGGCATGCTGACCAGGGCCTGGCCTTGAGCGAGGAGGGCTAGAGCACGCGACCGATACTAACCATCGGGGGCATCTTCCCTGCAATAGCCTGCCCCCTTTTTAGTACTGGGGAAGGGTGGGGGGAGGGTACAGCCTCCCTTTTGTTTGCTCTTACACAACTTTTGCACAGAGACAGTTGTGGGGGAAAGAAGCTGCTCAACCTTCAGCAGCGACTGGAATCAAAGGACTATCTGGATTCCTGCAAAGGAAGCAGGATGGAGCGGGGGAGGGTGTCAAAGGAGGGGGCTGAGCTTGGCAGATCCAGGCTGTGAAACACAACACAACACAACAGAAGCACCAGTTCCAGATACCAGCATCACTCAGGGATCTTTCAAACTACTTCCTCCCTCCTCTCTTTCTCTTGACTTTCCTCCCTCCCTCCCACTCTCTCCCTCCCTCCCTTCCATTTCCTTCCTTCCTTCCTCCTTCACTGCCATTTTCTGCTTTCCTTTCTTCCTTCCCTTCTCCTTTTCCTTCCATTCTTCTCTCTTTTCCTTCCTTCTATCCTTCCCTCTCTGTCTTTTCCTCCCTTCCTCCTTCCCTCTGTCCCTGTCTTTCCTTCCTTCCTTCTTCCTTTCTCCCTCCGTCTTTTTTCCTTCCTCCCTTCTTCCTCCCTCCCTCCCTTCCTCCTTTCCGTTCCTTCCATTCTTCTCTCTTTCCCTTCCTTCTCTACTTCCCTCCTTCTCTCTGTCTTTTCCTCCCTCCCTCCGTCCCTCCCTCCCTCTCTTCCTTCTCTCCCACTCCCAGGAGGAAAGAGCGCCCGAGACCAACCAGGAGTGCGGCTGGAGTGCCGGGAGGGCTCGGGCGCTTCGACCCGCGGACGCGCAGGGAGGCTCGCGTCGCCTGAGCTCTCTCGCCGCCTCGTCCTGCTCGGCCCGCCCGCGCTGCTCCGGCCCGCAGGCAGCCGTCGCCAGCCCTCCGCCCCCCGCCGGCCTCCTTCCTCGCGCGGGCGTGCCTCGGGGGACAGAGCCGGAGCGCCTCGGCAGGCCCGGATCCGCAGGGGCGCCGGGGCGTCCTCCCGGGCGAGCCGTAGCAAGCGGCGTTTGGCGAGGCTTTGGCGAAAGAGCTTCGCTTTCCCCCGGCCGGGCGCCTGTCCGCCCACCCGGTTCCGCTCGTGCGCCGATTCCCATGCTCACGGAACCGAATACGCGCTTTGCGCGGACAAAGACGCAGACGGACGCCCCAGTTGGAATGAGCTCCCGTTGTAAAAATAATCCATTCAGAACAAAAAGGCACTCAAGAAGCCGAGACAGAATTTGATATGAAGGTTACGCCATCCGAAGGGAGGACTTGAGGTCCAAGGAGGACAAGTCCTCTTTGCCGGACGCCTGGCACTCCTATAGGGGGCATCAACGAGTGGGAATCGTGGTTATGGCTGCAACTCATGGTCAAATCCTAGAATCCTAGGGCCGGAAGGGACCTCGGAGGTCTCCTAGTCCAACCCCTGCCCAAGTCAGGAATCCTTATGCCATCCCGGACAAATAGTTGTCCTGTCTTTTCTTAAAAACCTCCAGTTTTCGGACCTAACAGTTGATCCCCTTTTTTCATGGCTCAGTTGCAAATGCTGTCTTGATCTTTTGGTACACCTCCCTCTGCTGTCCTGTCCTCCAGATAGATCTCCCTGTTCTAGCAAACTGAACAATTGAAGAGAGACAGGTGCAAGCCTGGGGCCAGTCTGTTCTGGCATACCCCCCCCAAATTCTTTTCAAATTAGAGGCAGTTGAACCCAAACTTGTGAAGAATGGTAGGCATCATCCATGTTCTGGCCATGATCTTGTTTTTTTCCCCCTATCTCACAGACCCACCAGAGCCGCGAGTAAAATATATTTTGGAAGCTGTTGTTGGAATGCGGCATAGTTGCATTGTGCTCACTAGCCATTTGTGCTGAAGGTGTATCAGTTATGGAGCTGGAGGCAGCATCATTAAGCAAACTGGGCAGCAGCTCCCTGGAGACTATGTGTCCACTTGGAGCCTCCCCCCACTTGGGGAAAGGACTGGGAAACCACTGATATAAATTAATGAATAAAAATCCCCAAGGTTCTGTTCAGCCATAATGAATAAAATATACAGCTAGTCTTCAACTTATGACCATTTCTTTAACGACAGTTTGGAGTTACAACAATGCTGAAAAAAGTGACTTATGATTTGTGCTTCAAGTGGCAACTGTGGCACTGTCCCTGAGATGTACATAATGGCAATTGAGGTGCTTGGCAACTGGTTCATATTTACAACAGTTGCAGCCTCTTGTAGTCACTTGATTCCCAGCTAGCTTTGGACAAGCCAAATCAGCGGAGGAAGCTGGATTTGCTTAATGACTGTGTGATTCAGTTAATGACTGTGATTCACTTAACGACCATAGTAAACATGGTTGTAAAATTGGGTCCTCTCATGTGATAATTCACTAAACAACCCCATTGTTAGGGACCAAAATTCCAGTCCCGGTTGTGGTTATAAGTCAAGGAGTACCTGTACAATAAACCATAAAATAAAATGCTCTCTTCACTTCCCATTTTCACTGGCAAAATATCTGTAATTAGTTTCGGGCCCTTCAACAAGAATGTGGCTTTTTCATCAAATTGTCCTCTTTCTCCCTTCTCTCTGCCCCCACCCCTCCACCCCCCAAAAATCCACAGTTTCAAGGACAGTTGAGCTGGAAGTGATAATAGCTTTTGATTAAAAGCATTATGCTCTTAGAAATCATGGGATGCCAAATGGCTTCTTGAGTGATCATAATAACTACTTGAGACATGTGTGCAGGACCATGGGACAATTATGAAATAATTGGGATTGACGAATCAAACATAGACGCAGCTGCTGGGTTCACATCTGGTTTTCCGTTTTCAAACATGTCTCTCATCGGTAGAGCTTTGACAAGCACATGACGGACTCCTGTTCCTTCACCCTAATCTGGGATTAGTCAATCCCAATTGATGAAAGGACTCCTCTCAGAAACCTGTTGCTCAGGAAAATCAGTCTCACAAATCTGTTACAAGTTCAGAACATACCAACATCCTCACAAATGGTCGAGTGGTTAAGGTGACAAACTAGGAGGACGTAAATACTCATCCCGCTTTAGCCATGAAAGCCGGCTGGGCGACCTTGGACCAGTCCCTCTCTTTCAGCCCAGCCCCCCTCCCAGGGTTGTTGTGGGGAAAAGAGGAGGAGGAGGAAGGTATGTTCAGTATGTTCGCCGCCTTGAGTTATTTGTAAGAATAACAAAGGTAGGGTATAAATAAATAGGCTGGAGAATCCCACCCTCCACTTCCCGAGAGCTCTGAGTAGACTTCATGTAGCAGCTTTTGCAAGTTTGGGCTGGTTGAGTGGATTGTGGCCACCAATACTGGAGAAGTTATAGAAGAGAATCTCTGTAGCTCAGGGCTGAACGTGGAGTCCTTGGTGCTCCCTGAGCTTGGTTGTTTTCTTGCAGACGTTTCATGACCCAACTAGGTAACATTATTAGTGCTAGAAGATTTGCTCACTTTATAAACTAGTAGCTTGCCCTGTCAGTATGATTGGAAATGTTCTTGGTGGGGCAAGCCACTAGTATATAACGATTGCAAATCCTACTCCCTTCTATTACCAATGATGTTACCTAGTTGGTTCATGAAACGTCTGCAAGAAAACAATCAAACTCAGAGAGCACCAAGGATTCCACAGTAAATAACTTGTTGGAAAGGATAGTCCTTTCTTGTGAACATCTCCCAGATGTCCTCTACTCTTATCACTTTGATTTCTTGGGTCTGTCAAGCCTATTCTAAAGGCTGGAAGTGGAAGAATAACCATACCTTTAGTTAGTCCACTTGTGTTTTAGAAGGTCACTAGAAGTTCTCCTTCATCTTCAGAAGACTTCATTCTTTTCCCTTGCTATGGCCTTTTACTGAAATGATTCCAAGCACATCTACAGAAATACCGTTTTTTACTTCCCTCCTTAAAGTATGTATCTGAGTGACTCTTAAATCAGTTCATCTATTCAAGAGAATGAAACCTGGTATCTACCAAATAGTTTAGTCTACAGAGCCACCACTCCCAATTATTTTCTAGTCATCATATGCATCCAGAGACAGATGGAATCTCAATTTCAAAAATCACTGCGGATACCAGATAACCTAATTCTGTCATTCTCTCCCTACCCATATGCACGTGCAACTCCAGAAAAACCAAAAGCCACCTGCATTTTCTTCAGCCTCTATTTCTTCACCCAATTTTCTTCAGCCTCTATTTCCTTTCTTTCCTTCGCAAAGCTGAAACTGAATTTTCTTTACACCGTAAGATCTTCAAGCATGCTGAATAGCAACACCAATGGAACAAGCCAAAGTCAGAAGTTCTTTTTAGGCCAAACAGGCAGGGAAATTCTTCCAAGGAATCCATACCTTGTTTAGAACTCCACCAGCTGACAACCGTTTCCAAGTGTACCGCTGAGCAAGAGGAGGAAGAGAAACAGAAATGCTCTTCAGGCTTCAGACGTTCAGTGTTTGGAGAGCACGTTAGGAGGGGAAGAATCCTACAACTGTTTTTGGTTCAGTTATGAGACAGAACTTTGGGAGCTTGTCCTTGCTGTTAGGAGAAAGAAGCAATGGGAGTCTCCCACCACTCCACCAGCCTATAGTCCACAGCAGTGTTTCCCTACTTTGGCAGCCTCAGCCAGCATCTTAGAGTTGCCAAGGTTGAGAAACACTCATCTACTGGTCTTGAGGTCCATCCAATTTTTTCCTGTGGGTGGACGTTGCAGTGGATGATGGTTCCAACAAGTATTAATCTGTGCCATGAGGTCAGATGTGTCAGGGTCTACACGGAGGACCTAGTCTTTCTCCTGTCCATCGAAGAGGATCCATCCAAAGCAGTGCTTCTCAACTTTGGCAACTTTAAGATGTGTGGACTTCAACTCCCACAATTCTGGGAGTTGAAGCCCCCACATTTCAGAGTCGCTAAGGTCAAGAAGCACTGGTCTACAGATGTTGAGGTCCACTCTAATTTTCTTCTATGGAGGAAAAGCATCTTGTTTTTGGTTGTTTCATTTGGGCTTGGGGCAGTCAAAGATCTTCACCCTGCCCAATGCTTCTACGCTTGTGCAGAAGTCTTCAGTTGTGTTGAGCCAAGCCCATTTACAATTTTGCAGCAGATCTTTCCTCTGCTGCTGTAAGAAAGTCAGTGATGGAGGATCTTGGGAGAGGATCCTTCTCATCCTTGATTCCCAAGTGCCTGGAGAAGGCTAGACCAGAACCGGACCAAAGCTTCTCCTTAGCATTGCGTTGGGTCTTCAGAAAAAGCCTTCACCCTTTTAGGAGATTGGATTTAAAAACCATACTGCACAATATGCAATCTATTATTTCTGGACCTGGCAAAATTTTGCGAAAGATCTGCCATGGAGCCACTAGATGGCAACCTGCCCCTTGAAGCTCAGGTTGTGGCTTTGTGAAGATGTGTTGACAGCCCCCGTGTTTCTCTCTCTTGGCAAGTCTAGTTGGGAATCAGGGTTTGCAAAATCACTGGAGGTCTTCAAGAAACGATTGGGAAACCATTTGTCTGGGATGGTATAAGGACTCCTGCCTTGGGGAGGGGCTGGGCTAGAAGGCCTCCAAAGTCCTTCCAGTCCTAGGATTCTATGAAAAAAAAATGGAAAGATGGATTGAAGAGGATCACGCAGCTCCATAACTAGGTATACCAGTAACGTGCAAACCCCCCCTTTAAAATTTCCTATTAACATTTTTGTAAATGGCAATGACCACAAAGTTGTGTGTTCCCCAGAAGTTAGAAAGGTGGGTTCAAAGCAGAATGTGACCTGTTACAAAACATGAAATTAGTGAACAGAGTTTACTCAACAAGCAAGTCTGTTTAGGGCAGTGGTTTCTTAACCTCAGCAACTTGAAGAAGTTTGGACTTCAGTTCTTGGGAGCTGCAGTCTGCACATCTTCAGGTTGCCAGGCTTGAGAAACACTGCTTTAGGGATTTCTCATAAATTTCAGGCTGCTTACTTACATCCTGGGGATGGAATTTGAGGCAGATATGTATGCAGTGCAGGAAAATCCAGAGGAAAAAAGGAAAACAGGGCAGCTTTTGGTGCATATAATCTCTGTAGCCCTCTCAAAAACGAAACTGAAATCCGTATAGCTGAGTAAAACCATACTATTGTTGTTCTTATCATGGGAAGTCTGCCTTTCCTCTGGCACCAAGCATCCAATCTCTATTTTTTTTTCAATTTCAGATTTAAAAAAAAATGATTTAATGGAAGCTGAAAAGAACAGGCTCCCCAATCTCTGCTCCCTTTTTAATTCCAGTAAGGCATCTGGGGCTGACAAAGACTCCCATATATTCTGAGAAAATAAAATTCAGAGGTTATAGCTGAATGTATTGCTTGGAAGTTGGTTTCCTTGTTTGTTCAGGAAAGTGAAATGAAATTGGGCTTCTTTTTGAAGGTCTAAAGCAGCATTTCTCAACATCAGCAACTTTAAGATGGGTGGGATTCAACTCCCAGAATTCCACAGCTGGCTGGGGAATT
>JANHZU010021474.1:0-12958 GCA_032468055.1 Acrochordus granulatus | reverse complement strand
CAGTCCAGATGCCTGTTTTTTAAACTTTGTTGCGATGCAATTACCCTGGACGAGTGAGAGTCTTCACAGACATTTGTATACATGCTTTTCCAAACCGTAAAACTCCACCCTGAAAATACACATGCATCTCCAGGCAGACATTTTTCCTTCATTTGCAAACTGACCTCCAAAGAGACTGAAATCAAAATGGAAAAACCAGAACCTGAGCAGACTTCCAAAGCTCCAGACTTACGCTCAGAGCCCCTGGGCGTGTAAAATTGCCTCACCGAGTCGTAGAGCCCAATACGGACCGAGGCGAAACTCATCTGGCGCTGGAGTCCGGCCACCAGGCCATTGTAGAGACTTTTGGGTCCTTCCATCTTCACCATGGTGGTAATGGTGCCCAGCACTCCCTTGTACTTCACTTGCCGGGCTGCTTTGCAGGTCCTCGATTCCCCTTGAATCTGAAACAAGAAATAGAGTTTGCTGGTTGTTACTATCTTGGCAGAATTTAAACCAGTGTTTCTCAACCTTGGCCATTTTAAGATGCGTGGATGTCAACTTCCAGAATTCCCCAGCCAGCTGGATAAACTTCAATTCCCAAAATTCTCCAGCCAGCAAAGGTGGACTTCAGTTCCCAGAGTACTCCAGCTAGCATTAATTGACTTCAGCTCCCAGAATTCCCCAGCCATTATGGGTGGACTTTAGCTTCCGGACTTTTTCAGCCAGCCATACCGATTGAGGAATTCTGGGCATCTTAAAATAGTCAAGGTTGAGAAACACTGGTCTAAAACATGGGTTGTTCAATAAGCCACAATACTTGGATACATGAATCACATTAAACCATAAAAGATGGTTGAAACTTCATAATAGCTGGGTATACACAACATGCTAAGCCAAAAAAACCCAGAATACTGTAAAACACATTTTGCACAGTGTCACCTGACACACCACGAGCATCTAAATCTCCTGACTATCAACCAGAGGCGTTCCTTAGTTGCCAGAATAATGGATCCCTGCCCTGGCAAGGAATTGGACTAGATGGCCTCTAAGTCCCCTTCGCGTACTTCCTTTGGATGCTTCTGCAGTTCATTGCCTTTGCTTTACAGCCTGGCTCTCCCTGTTCTGAACGGGACCCACCTGGAGCCGGACTTTTGCTGTGTCCAAGGGAAACGTGCAGAGATCGGCAATGCAGGCAGCCGTCCCAGCACTGAGAAATTTGACAGTGGCCGACGGCGGGATATCTGTGGGCTGCAGACCAACCATGTCTCTCGCCAGCGTCAGAATCTCCACTCCAGAAGTGAGAGGTTCTTTGGATGCGACCTACAATTTGTGATGGCTGCGTGAGAAACAGCTCCGCCCTTTAAGGAATGAATCGGCCTAGGAGGGAAAAAATAAAGGTGACCACAACCACCACTCCTGATTACTAGTATTGCTATCATTTACGCTGGACCACAATTTAGTTGAAGGAGTTTATCAGTTGGCAGAACTGATAGGAAGATACCAAACAGCTGCCTGTTGAGCAACACTGTGGATCGTCCAATATTATGGTACACAGAGATGACCTCATGGAAAAATATGTGGCAAATGTTAATGAAACGTAACTTAGACCCAGGAAAACAGGAAAGCTGAGGAAGAAATTCAAGGGTACCTTGCCTTGATTCTCTTTGGTATAAGAAGGAAAGAAGGCAAAATGAGTCAAACTTTCAAGGTTCTGCAATTATAACACAGTACAGGCAGTCCTCGACTTACAACTTAGCAACCATTTAGAAGCTATGACAGGCCTCCATGGGGACACTTATGACCTAGTTCTGAAGTTCCAAGAGCTGCTGCCCCACCACATACTAGGCACTCAGCAACCGGCTCGCGTTTATAGCCATTTGCAGCATCGCATGGCCATGTCACTGCATTTTACAACATTTTGCCAAAGACTAGCATTTTCTTCCACTTTTCAGAAAACAATTGGTTTGCTTGATAACTGTGGTGTTCACTTAACAGCCATGGTGTTCACTTAACAACCACAGCATTTGCTTAACATTTGTGGTGTTTGCTTAACTGCTGCAAAAAAAAGGATCAGTCATGTGGGGGACAAGTTTTGCGACTGTTACAACTTACAACCATAATGGACAGACTCCATTACAGTTGTAAATTGAAAACTACCTGTATTTCTGGTGGTGACTTTTTCCTGACTTGGCCTACCTTGAAGGGCTGACAATCCTCGACTCTCTGGAAGCAACACAGGCAGCGTCTTCAACCCAGCTTTTTTGTCGTTTCCCTCCCATCCTGGGACTGTCAGGAAATTTTGATGTCCAAAATCTTTCTGCCTCCCCTGCCCCACCGCAGTGCCCCCTTACTGAGCCCCGAGGTTCTGGGTTGCTCATCCATAATGCTCATCCACAATATTCTGGGGGGTCTTGGTAGTTCTTCTCTGCCACCTAGTGGCCATTTGAATCTGTGCATCTCAGATTAGGCTTCTGGATCGATGTGGTTGAAGAACGGAGGTTTGAGGAAGGGGTTTGACTGCAGAGATTGGCGAGGGAGCCACAGTGTCCTAAGGACATAGGATGATGAAGTGAGGACCCATCACCATTGGGAAGAGAATTTCCTGTCCTGAAGGTTACACCCAGCAAACTACTGGCAAAGAAAATGGTCCTGGGGGGTCGGTGAGCATAGGTAGGAAAAAATATTTCTTTTTCAGACTGCATATCATCATCATCATCATCCACCATCAAACAACAACATCTGCTAGACAATCCATCTAGAATTGCAGCTGTGCATTGTGTTCCTAAGCAAAACTGAAGGAACTTCAGAGGTTGCAATCATACAATAAGCATCCTCAGTTTATATAGTGATTTAGACAGTTGCCTGTTTCGTTTGTGTGACTCTGGATGGTGTACACAACTGAAACAAAACCATTAATAAGCATAAATATAAACACAACCACCCATTTCCAGCATTCGCACATGTTAAAACTATTGTTGTTCAGTTGCTCAGTCGTGCCTGACTCTTCACAACCCCATGGACTGCAGCACGCCAGACTTCCCTGTCCTGCACTGCCTCCTGGAGTCTGCCAAATCCATACCCATCACGTCTACGATGCTACCCAACCACCTCAACCTCTGTTCCCTTCTCCTTTTGCCTTCAATCTTTCCCAGCATCACCATCTTTTCTAATGAGTCCTCTGTTTCTTTTATGTGACCAAAGTATTTGAGCTTCAGCTTCAGTGTCTGTCTTTCCAAGTCAGATGGAACAGTCAGAGCTGTTAAAGCATACACCAGCCAAAAAAAGCCTACCAATTTGTAATGCTTTCCAAATGTAGCATATTGTGCAAATGTGTCTGCTGAATTTTTAAAAACATCTGGTGTAGGATGCCTATATTCCATGAGGTTTTCAGTTGAATGATGCAGGGCTGTTCTCTAGATGTGTTCTTGTACAGACCCCCGTGCCATTTCCAAGACTTATAGTGCAAATTGATTCAGAAAATATTCTTCTCCAAGTCCAGTAAAGCTTAACGCCAGAAAGGTGGGTAAAGAAATGCCACAAGCAAGAAATAATTGAATTTGATCTTGAATGAAAGGACTAGATAATCTAGATTTCTCCAAAATATTTTTCTCCAGCTGCATGGGATTTCCACAGCCAACCTTAACCAGCCCAGCCCATTGACAATGCTAAGGATTGTAGGTGTTCAAATCTAACACCCATAATCCTTGGTCATTGGAAAAGATGGGGAGCAAAGTACAGCATAGGCTTGAAACAGTGGCCAAATTTAACTCTATGACCATCAGAATTTGAGACTTGGAATGGAGAAAAAGAGAAATGGAGAGGATCATAATATATGATCCTGCATTTATAAAATATGTCCCACCCTCTCCCTTGAGAGAAATATACAGATAGTCCTTGAGTTATAACCATAACAAAGCTTGTCAATTATGATCATAAGTCATAATGGACATAAAACCATCACATAGCCGACCAGATTTTACAATGTTTTTTGCGGTGATCATTAAGTCAGTGGTTTACTATGAGTATGGTTTTGTTGAAAATAGGAAGTCACTTCTGGTTTTAAGCAAAACCACTGTAAAACATGGTCATGTGACCTTAGAGTGCTGCAAATGGCCATAAGCACCCAAACTGTGATCATATGACTGCAGGGGGGGCTGACCATCAGAGTATTGATGAGGCTGCTTTTTTGGATCGCTCGTAACTTCAAATGTTCACTAAGCGATTGGCCCTTAGTCAAGGACTACCTGTAACCAAGCAGTAAAAAGAGTTTTTTTTTTTACCTGGCCTCAAATAATTGTCTCTCCAAATTCTCAGGCTGGTATGCGTCCCACACAGCTTGGAAAATCTTCCTGCAAAAATATGTATTTAGATATTCCAAATGAATGGTTCATAAATTAACAATCCAGCCAACCAAATGGGTAGCAGCCCTTCTCTCCAGCTCAAACGCAGACTGGGACTCTGTTTGTCAACATGTCCAGATTCCCTTTTATAAATTCAGCCAGGCTGGCATTTCAACTGGATGCTGTCAGATGAAGACACAGATCGCATGGCAGGTCAACCAGTGCAAGGACAGAAATGACCCCCACCCGCTCCATCTGTGTGCCCAAAAATAGTGGTGGGATAGGTCATTCTGGAAATATCTGCTTGTACCCAGTGATTTTTCCCCCCATATGTTTTGTATGGAGGATGCATTTACTTGTCCTGAGCCCTGAAAACTGGCTTCCAAATGTGTCTGTTGAAAATAGCTAGATGCTGTCCATATTTATTGGACACCAGCACCCAGGCTCCAAAAGAGTCTGTTAGCGTATTTTCCAATAACACATTTCATGAAAAGACATCAGCTTTTTTTGCTGTGACTTATTTCATCAAAGGCATTGGGCTAGATGTAGATTGGGATAACTGAGCTATTTTCCTCTCTCTTTCAACCCCTCCATATCCTAATTTAAATCTACACCAATCTAGTCAAAAGATGAGATGTCTAAATAAAATTGGAAAAAAAATTAAATAAAATTGGAGAAGATGTGAATAAAATTTGTTATTGGAAAAAAAATTAAGAACAATGTCATAGGACATGGACAGACTCAACTGTAGTTTCAGCTAGGAAACTATGAGCATCTTAGACTAATCTAAACCCCAAAACACTAGAGAATTCCTGGAAGCTTGGCATTCAGATAAATCAACTATCAATAGACACTTAAAAAATAAATCATATTTATACACCATTCAACAGATACAATAAAAAAGCTAAGAAGGAAATAAAAAGATTGGAACACATCCTCTCCAGCAGACCACACTGAGATAAGCAAGGATTGACAAACAAGCGAGCAGAAAACAATAATGAAGAAACTGGAGTACCAAGGAGAAAATCACACCCCACCAGCATTGGCAGGGCAAACTACCAATGTGGAGCAAACCCCACGTTTACTTGCTCTGATAATGTTACCTAGTTGGGTAATGAAATGTCTGCAAGCAAACAATCAAGCTCAGAGAGCATCAAGCACTCCACAGGAAAAGACATTACCATACTCCTAATTTTTGGATATCCTCGATCAGTAGTTCTCAACCTTGGCAAGATGGGTGAGCTTCAACTCCCAGAATTCCCCAGCAAGAATGGGCTGGCTTTTTGTGGAAATCCACCCATCCTGAAGTTGCCAAGGTTGAGAAACACAGCTATAACCTAACAATTCTGGGTTGCTTTCTGTTGAGAAGAGAGAAAGAAAGAGCAACAGGACCTGAATACAAAAAGTGGACTTATTTTGACAGGGCAAACTGATACAGATAAGGCAATGGGCCTAATAGCTAATAATGGAACCTCCTTATATAGATGCAGTCTATTACAAGATACCTGTTGCTGGACAATTAGTACAGCGGCAGAAAAGTTTTTTTTAAATACCCTTGGGACTGCTGATACCCCTATCCTGCAAAGCCATCTCTAAGTTCACGCAACTGCTTCTGATCAAACCCTTTCAAGGACTAAATGAGGGCATCAGTAAACTGTGTTGCAAAATGGAGATGGGAGTTTGGTCTAGTGGTTTAGGCACTAGGCTAGAAACCAGGAGACGGTGAGTACTAGTCCCGTCTTAGGCACAAAAGTCAGTTTGGGTGACTTTGGGCCAGTCCCTCTCTCTCAGACCAACACATCTCACAAGGTGGTTGTTGTAGTGAAAACAGGAGGAGGAATGTTACTTATAAAGTAATAAAGGCAGAATAAAAATCCAATAAATAAATAATAAATGGAGCCTGCACATTTAAGAGCATTTCAGAAGAAATGGTTATTTCTTAATCCAAAGGTTTTGTTTGCCCTTATGCTGATGTCCTTGTCTGGGTTCCTGGCTGGATTTGATCCAATCCAGAAACTGCTTGCTAGTATATGATTTGACACCAGTCAGTGTATTCAGAAGAGATCTTGGCAATGGAGGCAGTTTAGCTCCCAACAAAGTTTTGGCTTTTTGCACTTGTTTCTCCTCTTCTAAGATGGATTTTGATGACTTGAGCAAGGAAAAGGAAGGCGGAAGGGGAAGGGAAGAGGAGCTGGTTGTTGTGTTGATGAAGATCCTTAGTCACCCAGGTAGAATTGTCTTTGCTTCTTCAAACTGAATAAGCTGCTTGGATAAGCAGTGAAACGTCTCAAACCAACAAGAAAAGAAGTCCGGCTGCCATGACTTAACCTTTAGACAGCTGGTTGTGTGTTCCCATATGGCTTTCAGGGACAAGGTAGACCACTGACTTGCTGACACACATTATCCAGATGCTCTGAGGACATAATGCTATGAAACAGCAGCTAGAGCTGGGACTTGGGTTTGGGAATTATTCTTTCTGCAACCTGCACGTCTCTGTGATGTATGGTGGCTGTGTTCACACAACCAATTAAACCAGGTTGCGTGCAAACATACCAGGGACTACTGCACAGGTACCAGCATGCTAAACTCAATCAATGCTAACCTAGGGAAGACATTTGGCTCAGTTTAGCACGTGATGGAAATTCGTTTCTGGTTGTAAGGAATGAAAATGAGTGAATTCAGTAAGCAAAGGAAGTTGTTTGAACAGAGCCAGTTCTGTGGAAGCTGACTCTGTCATTTTCCACAGATAGGAAGTAAACCTCAATATTTATGAACCTTTTCTAGAGGGCAGCAGGCTAGAGTTGATTTTGCAAAATTTGCACCCTCCTTGCTAAATCTATTTTGCCTTTTTTTCACACTCCGTTTTGCTAAAGACATATCCTTATTATCTTCCAATCCTTGCCTAATGCAACATGGTCTTTTTCATTTTAAACCCAGGTTAACTTGGGCTGTCTAGGTAGCCAAAAATTGTTTGCTGCTTCCATTGCAAAAAATCAGAAATATCGATCTGTTGCAAATCCACAGTTGTGTGATGCATCTGGACTACTTTTTGCCTATTGTTGCTCTAGAGACCGTGCAGAGCTAGAATCTGCTTGAGGCCATCCAATCCAGCCTTTGTTTTGGCTTATCATGGGAAAGAGAGCCAGCCATTTCTCTATGTACTTAGGGACCTTGGTAGGAACAGGCTGTGCTTACAATTTACAGTTAACAGCACCCAAGCCCAGGAAGTTATGTGACTTCCACCACTGTTGTGGCAGATGTCACATAAAAAAAGTGTTCCCTTTCTCAGTAAGTGTGTTGCAAGTCCATCCTTTGGGTCAAGATCTTGCAGTCAAATGGCAGGAGGCAATGTCAGTCTCTTCTCAGGTTTCTGGTACAAACAGTCCAGGCAAACATGCATCATTTATTTGGGGATGCTTAGTAATTTAATAATTTTCACACAGCCCAGCCCTATTGTTAGATGGAAGTGCCAACGGACACCATGAAACCGCCAAGTGTTACAGCAGAATTTTACCTGGGGAAGAGCTTGCCAGAGGGGATGGGATCATTTGCTACTTTTACAGGGAATCTGCATCCTGCGTCCATTACTGGACAGAAGTTTTGAAGAGACATAATAATAATTGAACTATATATCTTTTCTTGGGTATGCCCAGCCAAGTTAAAATAAGAGGATCTTTCTCTGCATCAGATCAGCCTTCCCTCTGCCTTGTGACCTCCATTGTCTGAAGCTCACAATCCTCAGTTAATATGGCTCATGGCTGGAGGAGATAGGAATCAGAGTGAAAAGCATGGAGGACCGCAGGCTGGGAAGGTTGGTTTGGATGACTGGAGAAAGGGAAAACCCGAGGGAAGGTTTGCTGTTTCTATCCTCTTCCCTGGCTGACCATTGCAGGAATAGAATGCTAGGCTAGTTGTCCTTCATTCTCATCTCAATATCCTCATCCTTACTTTCAAGGTGTAGGAGAGTAATAAAAGTAGTCCTTGACCTACGACCATAATTGAGCCCAGAATTATGGTCGTATGTCATACCAATTGTTAAGCTTTTTGCAGAGATTAAGTGAATGTCGTGATCATAAAGCAAACTTATGGTTTGGAATGGGTGTTTTTTTTGCCAGAAATCAGAAGTAATTGCCATTTTTCTGGCAAAAAATGTCAAAATTTGTGGTCATGTGATTGCAGGACACTACAAACAGCTATATATGTGGAATGGTTGCCAAGCATCCAAAATGTGACTGCAGGGAGGA
This sequence comes from Acrochordus granulatus, assembly GCA_032468055.1. Taxonomy (NCBI): domain Eukaryota; kingdom Metazoa; phylum Chordata; class Lepidosauria; order Squamata; family Acrochordidae; genus Acrochordus; species Acrochordus granulatus. The sequence continues at coordinate 4,392 of JANHZU010021474.1, read as the reverse complement.
GCCTGGCTATGAGAACTTTGGATCCAAGTTGTAAGTAGCTTGGGGGAAGTCCGTTGTTTACTTCAAATGGTCACTAAACCACTGGTCTAAGTTGAGGACTACCTCTAGGCAGTTCCCCAGCCTTGGTGTCTTCCCTGCTCCTCAAATTTTAGAGTCTCCAGTAGAAAGTGTCAACATTAGAGAAATATATATTGCAGTGTTTCTCAATCCAACCACTTTAAGATATCTGGACTTCAATTCCCAGAATTTCCCACCCAGCCATATTGGTCTACTGCCAGAAATGTTATATCATTATGAAAGAAGTATGCTTGGGTTCATAAAAATATAAGTTGCTTTTATTATACAAAACCACCAGAATCACAAAAATAAAAAACAACTAAAAATATTTGGTAAATAAATTAGCATGGTTCCATTTGGGAACATCATTTTTCCAAAAACCTGATATATTCTTAAAAAATAGACAAATGAGTAAATTAAGGCATATACAATCTGCTGCCCATCCCTATCTCATTTGCATAAAACCGCATCTTAAACTCATTACAGTTCTTGTACAATTCATTCCATTTCACACTCAACCAGGATAATCAGATAAGTCTCAAACCTGCATTTGACTGGGGTGGGTTGGTGTGTCTGCAAGAAGAAATTGATGCAAACATTAAAAAAATGTTCAGGCAAGGATGCATTTTTCCTCATAAACAGCTTTCACCTCCCAATTCCTGGAGATCTAGGTTAAACTTTAAAGAGAGAATGAGTGTACATGTACAGATCTGAGGTATCTGTACATGGAAGACTGCATGGAAGATGCAACTATTTGGAATAAATCTGGTCCTCTCCAATGCTCCAAAATGAGATGGAGTCAAAGGATGGAGATAGGAAAAAAATAATTTTGCTGCTGCAATGTGGCTTTTTTCCCTATTGTTATAGTGACAAGTAATTAGCTTTGGCTGATGTGTAGCCTCTCTCCAAACTGGTACTATTTGCAAAAGAAATCTGGATTCCTCTGTTATGAGGGGGTGAGTGGGAGTGGGGGAGATACTAAGGTCCTCCCAGTTACTCTAGGACCCTGGGTGTTATTTATCCAAGTGGGAAGAGTGGCCCTTCAAAGCTCCTAGGCCAGTCACATCAAAGCTCAGGTTAGGAGGAACAAGATGCTGAAAAGTAGAAGGAAATGGCTGGGAGAACATTAGCTGTCCTGGTGGTGCCCACTCCATACTCAGATGTGCCTTTTGGGTGATTGATGCAGAGGTATCTTGATTTATGTGTGTCTCTATATTCTTCAAAGAGAAAAATTGGATTATTATGTGCTGATTAAAAAACAGAGGGCAAGGGGACAGGACAATCTCTTGGTCAGGCAGAGGGATCTCCTGCTGATATGACCATCCTTTGAAGTAGGTAGTATTAAGAAGCCTGAATTCTCAACATGCTGTGGCTGCTGCCTTTGCAGAAAGTTTCAGATATGGACTCAGTCCTGCTGGTTTTATGCTTTTCTGAAGAACTGTGTGGAAAAGATGCGAGCAATTCTTTTTGTTTCCTCTTCTGGCAGCTCAGAAGGGATCAGGCTCGGCTTGTGCTTGTTTCTTCGGTGAGAAATTCCCGGAGTATCGTTTCTATCACCTGCAGTCTGAAATAGAGGAAAAGCAAATTGCTCTGACTTCTCTTCAGGATGCAAGAAAGAACTTTTTGTCACTCATATATAGAAACCATTTCAAAAACCCCAATTTCTTCAATGGCTACAGCATGTTAAATAATGTGATTTCCTTTTTAATTTGTTAGAAACTCTAAAGACCGCAAAGTGATTTTTAGAGGGAAGGTGTGTATTAAAAAAGGGAAACCCTTCTGACAGATCTGGCCTTGTGACACTGTAAGTATTGCCACAATTTCCTCTGAGGTCAAAAATAGAGCAGGAGGGGATTAATTTCACTGCCGAAGTAAAACTGGTGTGATTGCCACAAACCTGCGGGAAGAAATGGAAAGGAAAACTGCCTAATTCCCAAATAACTTAGAGAAACAGAAATGCCTGGTGCAACCCACAGGTCCCTTGGTTATGACTTGTTCTAATTGTTTCATCTTATTATGTTTGTATAGCTTCATAATTCAACCATGACTCCTGGTGAGTAAAACATTTAAAATATCCCTGGTAAAAGTCACATCTGTGACAAATGCAGTAATAAGCTCATGAATGACTGTTAACAAATCAAACTTCCATCGCTTTCAAACCATGCAGTGCATTTGATGCAGATGGAGTTATCTCAATCTGGAAGTACCCTTAGAAAGAGCTTGGTTGTCAGCATTTTCCTGAATAAAACAAAATCAAGAGAGAGGATGGCCTTTTTAGTGCAGGACCCCAAAGGAAGGCAGCACAGTCAAAGCTTCTGCCGGAATGCCTCCAAGTACAGAGTGCTCCTTTGCCCCCTGTCAAACTGTTCTTACTGATTGCAGGATGCCTTTATTAATGGGAAAAGACCAGAGGTCTCATAAGCATTATATACGATTTAAAGGAAATTGTGGGGAAGGCCAAAGATTTTGCAAACAGCTTCAAGAGAATACAATCCTATGCACAAGATAAATAAAATTTAGATGGCCAAGCAAAACTCCGCTCTCCAATCCAAAACAAGAATGGCCATGTAGCAGAATTCAGCTACCTTTTGTGAGATTTTTGGAGCTGAATCTGCTGAAAAGAAAAATTACATGCAGCATATCTGGCCTTTCACAATAATTAGTTAATAAGGGAGTCTTGAATGCAATGTTGCAGGAAGGATAAACTGAGTAGCAAAGTAAAATTGTTCTGACTGCCTCATGCTCCCCAGCAGGTGAAGTCAAAGGTAATCCTGAACCAGGGAGATTTTGCAGCCTTGTCTATTAGCACAGATGGTAAAAAGCACTGAACCTGGCAGTTAAACTCCTTTATTCTATGTCCTGCACTCTCAACTGGTAATAAAGATGGGGTGGAATAAACTGATACCATATGAGACAGGAATAAGATTCAAAATAATTTGTTACAGTAGAGAAATATCAGGCTCAAAACCAAGAATGACATGTGGTGTTTCTTCCAAGCTGAATTCTTTATTGTTTCACACCTAGAGATAAAATCTCTAGGTGTGAAACAATAGATCCTTCTAACTCTATGATTCTGTCACTTTCTGAGGCAGTGCTGCCTTTCCTCTCCTTGATCTGATGGTTCCTCATCCTTTGTCACTTCCTGAAGCAGTGCCACTCCAAGCCACTGACTTTTCCCTCAAGCTCTGCTACAAGCTTGCATTTACCAGGTTCTTTTCAGACAGGAACACAAACACGACACAAGCATTGCAGATTGTCACTGAGAAGCTTTTGTCCATTTATATTCATATTTGCTTTTTTAAATTGCCAGCAATAGGAGTCTTTTATCTTTTTTTCCCTTGGGCTCTTAGTTGAGCCAAGTACACACTCCTGAAAAATCTTTGATGCTCTCTGAAGTTGGTGGTTTCCTAACAGATGTTTTATCACCTGATTAAGTAACATCATCAGTGCTAATAAGTGAGAGGTTTGCTCTGTTTATACACAACAGCTTTCCCTGCCAGCATTGATGGGAGTGTTGTTTCACCTTGGTGTTTAGTTCCTTGATTAGGACATTGTTTTCTGCTTGATTGTCTGGTGATCATCCCTATTTATCTGGATGTGATCAGCTACAGGACATATTCCATATTTTTGTTTCTTAGTTTTTTATTGTCTCTTTTAAATTGTGTGTAAATGTGATTTATGAGAACATACTCATTAGCATTGCCGATGTTCTCTAGTTGTGAAACATCTGCAAGCAAACAACCAAGCTCAGAGAGAACCAAGGATGCCACAGTTCAACCCTGACACAGATAATGTCTTCTATTGGAGATACTCTTGACTTAGGAGGAAATTTTGTTAGGGATTCTTTCTTAGATTCCTTTGTTGGCAAGCTCTTCTTTCTTCCTAAATAGCTTCTTAAATCTCCCTTTCAGCTTCTGTGTGAAGCAGTCAGTTGTCCACAAATGAGCAATCAGAGCACATGTATCTTACTTTTTGGAAATATCAGTTCCCAAGATGGTTAATAGAATTTAAAAACCAACAAGAACACTCTCACCAACACTGAAAGGCAAGTCACTAATATACAAAAAGGGAGCAAACCCCACCTTCCTCTAACACTGATGATGTTACCTAGTACAATAATGAAATGTCTGCACGAAAACAACAAAACTCAGAGAACACCAAGGACCCGACAAAATTAAAAAAAAATCAGAGACACAAGAAACACAATAGCAAAAGAAAGCTATGACACACACTAGTATGCTAAAAATGTACAAACCAGAAATATGTCTGTGAAGACTCTCATTCATCCAGGGTAATTGCATTGCAACAAAAGTTTAAAAAACAGGCATCTGGATT
>JANHZU010021011.1:0-13008 GCA_032468055.1 Acrochordus granulatus | reverse complement strand
GACCTTGGGGATCACAGACTCATTGTGTTGGAAGAGACTTTGGAGGCCAGGTGATCATATACTTGTTGGATTGGAAGAGAGGTCACAGAATCATAGATTCATTGAGTTGGAGGGAACCTTGGAGGTCCTAGAATCTCATAGATTCCTAAGGTTGGAGAAGAACTTGGAGGGCCTAGAATCAAGGACTGGAAGGGACTTTGGAGGTCTTCTAGGCCCTTCTCTGGTCCAGGTCCGGAACCCTCCAACCACCCCGGGCAAATGGCTTCTATCCCAAGAAGGCAACTGGGAATGAGCTCTGAATAACTTTTGCCATTTGTTTGGATGAAACTTGCAAAGTGCCACCAGGAATCTTGGCAGCTCGTTTGCTTCGTCTGTCAGCTGTCATTTGTTGCAGATCTGGGGGAAAAAAGTTTTCTTTCCTCTCTTTAAAACAAAAGACCACCTTCTGGCAACTTCCAGAGCTCGCCTGGGCACCCTGCTGGGCCTTCTTCTGTGAAATGGGAAAACAGACTGTGGATAAGCGAATAACAGGAAGCCAACCTTCTTAGAACTGGGAGTCTAACTTCAGACTCTGCCTCCAAAACCTAATCTAGATTGATTGATTGATTATTAGATGTATATCCACCTTTCCACCTACACAGCAATCAAGATGACTTGCAACACCAAAGCAAGGAGAAAACAAAAATACAAAGTCCCACACAAAATCTTGGCACCCCGAGATCATTTCCTCTGTCCATCCCTTTAAAGTGGAGCCAACAGGTTTCTAGTCCTTATTAACCTAGTGGACTGGGTAGGAAATGAAAGGGAAGGTGGGGGCAGAAAGGAGGGCCTTGTGATACCCTTCCCTGCCATCTCCTTTCCTTTCCACCCATTCCATTAGATCAGAAAGGATTTTGCAGGTTCAGCTTTTCTATTTTAATATCGTGGCTAATATTAATGCTATTAACCTTCCGGACGGCAAGCCCAGCGAGTTAACCACTAGATCACATCACCGCACCACCCTAATACTGTGGCTAATATTAATACTATTATTAATCCAAAGGAATCTGTGGACGAAAATTCAGGATTCTTATGCCATAGTAACTGTTTGCTGGCAGAAAATGGGAGCGTGGGTGTTTCCAGCTAGGGCTGTGTGAATGAGCCAAGTGCCAATCCGGAGTTGTGACTCAAGCCCAAAGGACAATGAGAGGGCGGGTGAGGTTCCTGATTCACGGGGGTGACCTAATCGGATCTGACTTGCGGCTTTGATGGTGGGACTGATTTACGCCTTCCATTTAGGGAAAGTGTTTGCCTGCGTATCGAAAGCGATCCAGGGGATTAAGGTGCGATCCATCTCCTTGAACCCAAGGCTGAAAATATTGGCTCCCAGCAATCTGTCTCCTGCCCCGGGCATAAATCCCGCTGCCCTTATTAGCAGTGCCCAATAAGGACAGAGATGGGTGGCTCGCACACACATCGCGTGTGTGCACCTGCCTTCAAGGTTTTGGAAGTGGTGTGCCCTTGCCTGACCCCTCGGGTTGAGAGAGAGCGACCGGCTGGCTGGTGGAGACAGGACTAGAACTCACCGGCTCCCGGTTTCTCGCCTGGTGCCACCACTACAGCACCGAACTGGGTCTTCAAAGGGGTCTGGCAGCTGGAGAGGAGGTGAGTTGTGACAAACGCGGGTTTAATCTGGTGTCGAAATGCGTCCCGGGTTTGCACGGGTCCTTTTCAGGGGGGCCGGCTACGGATCGTCGAGCTGATTTGTGACTTGGGTTTGGGGCTCTTCCAGAAGAGCACTAAAGCGGTGTTCTGAAGCCACCTGATCACAGTTTGCAGCAGGCAACTTTAAGGCGCGTGGACTTCAACGCCCTGAATTCCTCAGCCAGCTCCTGTTTCTGTCTGAACGACAGGCTAAGATTAGGTTCTTAGATCCTGTGAAAACTTTTTGAAAAGCTTTGTCTGACCGTCGCGACTGGAATAAACGATGCCAAGGGCTGCGAGCGATGGAAAGACCGAAACAACCCAACCTGTTCTTCCCAGAACGGAAAACCCAGCCTCACGGCGGCTCTGACAAAGGAGCATTTTCGACTGGATGATGGGGGGGTGACAACTTTGGAGAAATGTCCTGCCCACCCCCCCCCTCCCATTGGAGGGCCGGCGGCTGTTTTCTTCACCATTTGTTTCGGTGAAAAGCTGGGACGGGCTGGCCTCCTCTTCCATCTTCCCAAACTCAGATTCTTGAACCCGGGCCAAGATAGGGAACAGAAGCTGCCGCGGAGAAAGGGCAACAGCAACCCCAGAACAAGCGAAATTTGTATTTCAAAAGAGGTAGGCTTAGCATTCTGCGGGCGGACAGGCTCTTGTTTCTCAAGGATCGAAACTTCAACTCCCAGAATTCCCCAGTCAGAATTCCCCAGCGGGAATTGAAGTCCTCACACCTTAAAGTTGCTGAGGCTGCAGGAGCCTGTTCGAAGTCCTTTGCATTGGTCCACCAATTTTTTTTGGAAGAGGAGAAATCTGAAACGCTCTTACACGCATGCCAAGAGTTAATCGACGGTCATTTAAACACCCCCCCCCCAAAAATCTCTTTCCTTCTCTGGATCTCAGAAAAGCGGTGGAATTATCCTTGGAGGCAGGTGCCGATTCACGTGTCTGGCTCGAAACGCACATAAGCCCCAGGCTTGGCAAACAGCGACAGCGACAGGAAGGATTAAAGAAAATAAACCTGGAAACGCAATCGCCCCATTGCATCGAGACGGCTTCTTGTCTATCGATCGTTTTGTTTCCTTCCTCGTTTTGGGGGCGGTTTTGTTTTGCGCATCGAAGGGGCTCACACAGCGCGGAAAGCCTGGCTTGAAAAGGAAAGTGGGGAAAAATGGAAACCTGCAACAGGCCGAGAGGAGGAAAGAGGCGCAACGGAACGGCGACTCACCTGCAGCTCCCGCGCATTGCTGAAAATGCGTCTTTCCTCCTCTTGTTGGTAAACAAATTAAGCCTGCCGAACAATATGTTTGCCTTTGCCATTCTGCGATACGCATAAAATAAATAACGAACAGCAGGGCTGGTCTGTTCATTTAAGGATATTTACTCCATATTTTGACTTGCCAACATTGACAGTTTATATTTCAGGAGCGCATAATAAGGGGAGGCTCGCCTCCCTCTGTCATTAAAGAACTGCCAGCTTGTTCTCTGGGAAACGATGAAGAACTTGATCTAAGAATGGTTCAATCTCATCGTTCCCTGTTCGTATTTAAATGTGGGGGAAGGGTGCTTCCCTGTTTCATGGGCATCTTTATCCTATTATAGTCTGCTCTTTCAAAGGACTCGCCCAAAGCACGCTACAGGTAGTCCTCGACCTACGACCGGTTGCTCAGCGACTATTCAAAGTTATGACAGACCACTTAAAAGGCACTTATGACCCAGTTCTGAAGTTCCAACGGCCACCCCACCCCTCCCACAGTAGGGTACTGGGCATCCAGCCTGTATTTATGTCTGTTTGCAGTGTCATGCCGTCACTGACGGTGATTCATGATGTTTTTACCAAAAGCTGGCATTTACTTCTGATTTTTGGCAAAACACCCCATAGCGAACAATGGGTTCCCTCAATGACTGCGGCCAAAGGGTCATAAAATGGGAACAATCACATGATGATCCACTTCACAGACCATCATGATTTATTATCATAATTGACAGGCTCCATTATGGTCATAAGATGAGGATTAGCTGTATCTGAACACACCAGATTCAAATTCACTGCTTTGTGCTCCTGATGTGAAGACAGCCCGCTGAGGATGGATTTATCCACGTATTTAAACCGCTCTGCACGTTCATTGGCTGGACTGCTATGATGCCACAGCATGTTCCTCGGGTTGATAGTGACTTTTCGAGCCGTTCTAAGAAGGCAAGAAAAGTTGAGAAAAATCTCATCCAGAGAAAATGCATTTATGAAATCGGGAGAGGGCGGAGAACTGTAGTATGGCAGTCCAAAAAAGAACGATAAACATTCATCCATCACATTTCTAGGCCGCCCATCTCACCGAAGTGACTCTGGGCGGCTTACAACGAAAAACCCATCGTAGTATAAAAGCGTAAACATGAACCCAGCTAAAAACAAAATTTGAAAGGCAGGGTCACAGCATTCAAAATTAAAAAGCTGACAAGGCACGAAAACCTAGGTCCACCCTTAAATTTTAGTTCTTCAGTTTTATTGCTAAAAGCCTACGCACAAGAATCTTCTCAACTAACAGCACCAAGTTGGCGCTAGATAAGCTTCAACGGCAATCAAGGGGGGGATTGGACTTCGTACGTTCATGGCTACGTCCCGACTCTAGGCTGATCCCTCTTTTCACCCCTTCCACCGGCTCTGCCATCTCTTCTACATCACCACGCCAACCTCCCCCAGGCTCACGTATCACTCTTTCACACACACACCCCGTGTCACATGGCAGAGCCCAGTTTTCACACACTTTCTGAAGGCCAGAAGAGAGGGGGGCTTGCCTGACTTCTGGGGCCGGGGCAACGGCAGAGAAGGCTCTCTTCCTGGATCCCACCAGTTGAAATTCTTGAACCAACGGGGTTAAAGAATTAGAGAAATTGTTAGAGAAAGAACAGGCTTTTGGGACGGTGGAACAAATTCACGTGGCACAACTGATCAGACCCGTCAGCGGCCGCAGCCTTTGTTCGAATGATGAAAACGGGAGTTGATGGAACTGACAGAAATAACGAAACGGACAGCTGTGGTTGGAGAAAAGACTTGGACCCATTTTCTTTCCACTTGGAAAACACTGGGATTTTTTGCGGGAAACTGAAAGCGATGAGATGTTGATTTGGGGACTAAATGTAGATAGGATTATAGAAATCATGTAGGCAAGTTACAATTCATGCAGATGGAGGAAGAGTATAAGGTATTTTTTTATTTGTATCTGCACCAAAAATTTCAGGGTGAAAACGGTGTGTTGGGCTGAGTCGGGTCGAGCCCACTGCAATGGGCAAGAGAAAGGAAGTTTTCGTAATCATCCCGGTGGAAAAAGGAAAAATAGGTTTTGTGTTGTGCTTAGATATACAGGCAGTCCTCAACTTACAATCATTTATTTAGCAGGCATTCGAAGTTACAACAGGGGCGGGGCTAATATGTCGCGTGAAAGCAGCCCATTGGCTTAGCTTATAGTTGAATGTACTCTGCAAATGCCATTAACTTACAACATTCATTTAACAACCGTTCAAAGTTATAACAGCACTTAAAAAATGACTTATGACTGGTCCTCACACTTTCGACAATCGCAGCATCCCCATCGTCACATGATCAGAATCCAGACATTTGGCAACCGGCATGTATTTATGACAGTCACAGCATCCCGGGGTTATGTGATCATCCTTTGTGAGCTTCCCAGCCAGGTGGGACAAGCAAAGTTAACGAGCGAAACTCGATTCATTTAACAACTGCGGTCATTCGCTTAACAACCGTCCAGAAAAGGCGGTAAAATCGCGTGTGACTCATTTAACAGCTACCTTGCTTCGCGATGGAAATTCTGGTCCCAGTTGTGGTCGCTACTTGAGGACTACCAGCAGCAAGAACAAAGAACTAAAGTGAACACCCGTTGCTTGAAAGGATTCAAGAAGACGTGGTGCAGTGTCCGACGCGTTTGTTTAGATTTCCGCACTGGTAAAAGGGAGAGATGGCCGCGACTTTCCTACTCTTATTGCTTGTTCGGTTGGCACGACCCTCACACGTGACCCTGGGCCATGCACACTCATACAGTCAGCTGAAACCAAATTACAATCACAACGGCAAGAAAACTGAATGCACACAGCAGCTGAGAAAATTATAATCCGTAGGTGTTAACATAACCAAGGAATGGGCCCTTCACACGCTCGGGATCCCAAACCTGGGCGCATCACCGGGTTTCCAAAATTTGGACCATCCTTTGGGAGGTCTGTCTCATGGGGAAAAGGGGTGGACTTATTCTCCCGGCAGGCTTGCAAAGGACGGTCCAACCTGGAAAGGAGGAGGAATTTCCTGACCTGGAGAACTGCGGGGCTGCATCTCCGGAGGCTTCCAAGCCGAGGTGGGGCAGAGATTTATTTGTCTAGTGTGGTTTAGGGAACCTGCCCTGGCCAGAGGCTGGACTAGCTGACCTCCAGTTTTGTAATACAACTTTTTGATGCACAGCAAGAAAAGGAAGTCGAAGGGCGGGGAGGGACCGAACAACCAGAAATATCCAGCAGCCAGATGTGGATGGCTTGTATGGATCAGCCCTTCCTGGGCACAGGATGATGGGGCCGGGGTAGGGGGTCAAGCAGGAGAAGGAGGAGAGTGCAAAGCCGAGGACGGAATGGAGTCTCCTGCATTCTGGGCATTTCCCACCGTTCCTTTTTCACTCAAAGCCGAGTTGCCAACTCTGCACTGGGGGCAGAATGAGCGCCCAGCAGCATCTCTGGGCTTGCTGAACACCAGCGCAGACTCTGGAGATTTGGGGTGCTGGGTGGAGGAGGGCGGGGAGAGACAGTTGCCCAGCAACCCCCTCCTCCTGCTCCCCCTCCTCTCCCTCCAGATGAAAGTGGGGAGGCTTCAAGCAGCCGCCGTCCCCTCCCTCCTCCCCAATTATCCGGACTTCAAAGTCCTTCTCTGGCTGGGCGCTTTTGCAAAACCGGCTAATGGGGGTTGTTTCCAGCCCGACGGACCCCCACCCCCAACGCGCGCGCGCGCGCACACACACACGACTCCGGTGGGGGACCGTGGAAGAGGCCAGGGAGCGTCTGAGCCTTCTGACAGCCAGGCGAACCGGTTTGTTCCTCCCAAGATTAAAAGCCGCGATGTTCAAAGGAACATCGGGAGGCGAGAGATGTGAGAGCTGACCTAGATACATCGATCGCGAAGCGCGCCGCAATCACTTCGCTCCACTCGCGGCCGCAAATTGGGTGCTGGAAAACCGGGGAGGGAGATCCGGAGCCCTGCAAAGGGAGAGGAGGAGGCTCAGGGTTTTTTTTTCCCCCCCTTTCAAAACTCCTTTTCGGGGGCCCTGCTGGGGGGGGCCGTCTGAAGGCTCAGCCGATTTTGAGTCAAGGAAGAAATTCAGAGAGGAGCTGCTTCAAAAAAAAGATGAGGGCAAGTGATCAGCCCTGGGAAAGGTGTGCTTGAACATCCCATTCTCCCCATAAGTTTGTTCATCCGATCCAACCCCTGCTTAATAATAATAGTAAGTCATTAGTAATTTGTCATCTCACTGATATCCTCTGTCCACCATGCTGAACAAGCCAGGCCATGGCTACCAGACATCTAAACCATCTGCCAGGCCATCCCATCTCCTTTACATGGAGGATCTGAAGTTGCATGGAAAAACACCACCTGGAGCAGGATCACTGCTCAACACCGTCCGCAGTGGAGTTTGGACTCGACAAACGTGCCACCCTCACCATCAGCGGGGGAAAAGTGGTGAAGACCGAAGGAATCAAGATGCCCTACGGAAATAACATCCAGAGTCTGGATGAAGATGATCACTGCAAATACCTGGGCATCCTTCAAGCTGACAACATCAAGCACACTGAAGTCAAGAAGAAGGTCGTGAGAGCGAGGAAGATCTTCAAGTCCAAACTCAGAGGAGGAAACACCATCAAGGCAAGTAACACCTGGCAATTCCAGTCATTAGATACACAGCTGGAACAGTGGACTGGACTCAAGCAGAACTAAGGGACCCAGATGGAAAGACCAGAAAAATAATGACAGTGAATCATGCCCTTCATCCACGCAGTGATGTTTGGTAGATCTACCAGTAAATAGGTGGGCATGGAATGCTGCAAGTACACCAGACAGTTGAAGAGGGAAAAAGGGCGTTGGAAGAATCCCTGAAGGACAGCGAAGAAGATGCACTACAGCTAGTGTGCCAGGAAGGTTTACTGGGTAGTGGAGAGATGAAACTGGCATACGAGAAAGACCAAATGAAGAATAGGAAAGAGACATGGTAAGGCAAGCATTACATGGCCAATGCATTAAAACAATAGAAGGCAAAGCAGATGATAACAAGATGTGGAAATGGCTAAGAAGACAGAAGGAGACAGAAGGGCTATTTCTGACTGCACAAGACCAAGTGTTAAGAACACAAGGCTAGAATGGAGAAGGCAACAACAGACAGCAAATGCCACCTCTGCAAAGAAGCTGAAGAAACAGCGGGCTACCTAATTAGCTGCCGCAAGAAGATCACCCAGACTGACAACGAACAACGGCATGATAAAGTAGCAACAATGGTGCACTGGAAGATCTGCAGGAAATACCACTTGCTTGCAAGCAGGAACTGATGGAATCATAAAATAGAGAAAGTAATCAACAATGAAGAAGGTAAAGTGCTCTGGGACTTTAGAATTCAAGCGACAGGCAGCTGCCACACAACACTCTAGACTTAACAACTGTTGATCGGAAAGACAGAAAAGTGGATTGCGGACGTGGCGGTACCTGGAGACAGAAGAGAAAGAACCGGAGAAAATCACAAAATGCAGAGACCTGCAAATAGAAACAGAATGACTGTGGCAAAAGAAAGCCAAGGTGGTAGCAATAGTGGTAGGGGCCTTGGGTGCAACCGTGAAACATCTGCAGCACCCCTTGAACACATCGGCATTGACAGGCTCGCCATCAGTCAGTTGCAGAAGGCAGCGTTACTCGGAACGGCTCACGTCCTGTGACCACACCTGCAACACCATTGAGGCACAACGTCTGCCTGTCTCAGGTCCTTGGGAAGGACTCGAGCGGTGGACAAAAATGCCCAATCCGGTCTGAACGTCTGGATGACCAAGCGACAAAAATGGTAATGATTCATTGGAGTGGGCCTGGGAAGGCTCTGTTTGTGCCCCTCATTCCCCCATAAATGTTACAGCATCGTGGAGTAGGAAGAGGGACCTTTGAGGGATCACCTCGCCCAGCCCCTTTGTCATCGGCCCTGGCGTCCATTCGGCTTGCATGCCGCCCGACGTTCAGCCACTCTGCTCAGTGCAAGGTCTGCCAGGACCCCGTTTCTCAACCTTGGCAGCTTGGAGATCTGTGGACTTCGACTCCCAGAATTCCCCAGCCAGCATAGCATCCTGGGAGTTGAAGTCCACAGATCTTCAAGGTTGAGAAACGCGGCCCTGGTGGCTCCCAGACCAATGACCACCCAGACTCTGTTCTGCTTGGCCTTGCACTTGAGCCAATGGACTTTCTAGCGGGGCCTTTTTCAGGACGGCTGGGATTCCAAAATGGGAAAAGAGCACAAGTCCACCCCGAAACAAAAAGGCAGGTTTAAAAAAAGTGACATTTTCTATTTATTTCATGTCAGGTCCTTCATAGCGAAGCCCCCCCGGAGCAGAGCTTCGGGGTGTTTCTGCACCCACAATTTAAAATTCCAATTCTAAATGCAGCAGCTCTAAATCCAATTCGCACATGACCAGCTTAATAATAATTATATCAGCTGCTAGGCAGCAGAAATTAAAAGCACAGAAATAAAATTAATGAAAAGGCTCTTCCACAGTAGAACGAAATTAACCTTTTAATTAAGAGACTAGAGTGGTATAACCGGCCTGGAATATGTTCTTTCAACAGGGAGGGTTCCTCTGAACATGTGCAGAGTGTTTCATACTGTTCAGTCATCATCTGTTCAGCCACCCAATTATTCTGATATCATTTCAGCAGCATGAAATCCGAGCGGGTGCCTAAATTGAGGGATCAGCCCTGAAATATAGTGCGCCTCTGCCGATGTGCAGATTGGTTTTCCATCGCTGCAAACTGCGACCCTAATAGAGGTAGAGGTCCTTGACTTACGACTGTAATGTTAGTCATTCAGTTGTGATGGTCATAAAGTCTTGCCACCGATCCCATTTTTTAATCTTTTTTGCAGTGGTCGTTAAGTGAATGCTGCAATCATAAAGCGACCACTATGGTCTTTAAGCCAGTGCTGTGGTCGTTAAGTGTTCCCATGGTTCTCTATGGGCCAGTTTTGCTGAAAATAGCAAATGCCAGTTTTAGGCACAAATGCTGCAAAACGCAATCACATGACCACACAACGCTGCCAATGGTTGTGAATGTGGGCCATTTGCTGAGCGACCAAAATGCAATTGTTTGATTGTGGGGGGGGGTGCTTGTTGGCTGGGGAATTCTGGGAGTTGAAGTTCACCCATCTTCCAGTAGCCGAGGTTGACAAACGCCGGTCTGAGCTGTCCATCCTTTCTATGCCTGATAACGTGATCCGAGAACTCATGGGGGCCCCTCATGACCCTCACAGAGATCCATAAAGTCAAAGCCAATTGCCAGTGGTGCTCGCTTAACAACCGCAGATTCACTTAATGACCGTGGCGATTCATTTAATGACCCTTGCAGAAAAGTTGTACAATCAGGTTGATCACGCGACTGACCCTTTTTATAACTCTCAGAAGTTACGACCGTGATGGGCAGGCTCCTTTACGGTCATAATTCGAGGACTGTTTGTATATGGAAAACCACCTTGTGTTCCTAATTGCTCGTAAGGAGCGAACAGCGAGCAAAACCTAATTCTAGTTATCAGAAGCTAGATTTGCGTCTTCTGCATTTCTGAATTTGCGCATCGGCCCAATGAGTTCTTGTTCGGGGTTTACATCCTGCAATGCACTCCTCACTGAGAAACCGCACCAAAAGTTGCGCGGGAAAACAGGCGGATTGAACAAAGGAACACGAAGATCTGCCTGTTAGGAGAAACGCGGCTCTCCACCGCGACTCCAGTTTTTCTTGCTTGCAGCGATTGAAATAAAACTCTTCCGATTAGCGCAGAAACGATTCGATTCAACGATGGGCCGTCCATTTATTCCTAGTGACCACATAGATTTCCTCCACGTCGGTCGAGCCCTGAGCTGGACTCAAGATCGTAAACGTGAGAAAAATGTTAGAAATAGAGGCCAGCGGATCGACTCAGCCCGCAACCAGACGCAGACTTCTGAGAAGGTTGCAGGATTTGCTCCCTCAGCACCTCTTATTCAGAATTATTAAATGTAGAGCCTCCCTGTTCGGGACGAGTCTATCTTGAAACACTGGACAACGCATGAGCAAAGCCCATCCCCTTTATCAACGCCGTCACGAGCCAGCGGGGAGCAGGATGATGGGTTAGGTGGGCCCGTTTTGAAGAGCAGCTGAGATCCCCAACCCCGGGTAGAACTGCAGACTTGGGATCTTGCTTTGCAAAAAATTAAGGACAGCGACTCACAGCTCCACGTGCCCGAAGACGGGAATCCGTGTTCCTAGAGAACCCGCAAAGCCTCTGCCACTTTCTGGGTGGGGGTTTAGGCCGGCCATTGTTCCTTTCTTTGTCCGAATGGGTGGCCGAGTGCCAAGCAGAACAGGTGACCCCCCCCATGCTTGATGGACGCGCACGGGCTGGTGCAGCAACTGTGCCACTGAACAGAAGCAACAGCTGCTTCTCCGGGGACCCTCTGATGCGCTTCAGGACGCCCGCAGCCCGCTCTCTCCACGGCCCTTGGCCTCCGGTTCTCCCCTGCTCAAGGAGACCCCCCAACGGGGTCCCTCAGAAAGCCTGGGCTGAGGGACGGGACCTTTCTCTTTTTTATTCTTATTTTTTTAATCAGGCAAAGCACCCCAAATCTGTTGAAGCTGTGTGTTGTTTTACAACCTGGTTGTAAATAAAATAAAAATTAATAAAATAAACTTTGTCTCTTTGCTTTATTTCTTCTTCTTTTTTTGCACCTCGGTCCTCTCCCTCTCCTCTTTTCCTTCTTCTCTTTTCTTTTTTTCTTGATGATTAGCTTTTATCTTTGTGGTTTAAAATTTAATAAGTTATAAATTAATGAAATTATTATTAATGAAATAAACTTTATGGAAAGATTCAACCCCTGGAGATGGAAAACCAAAAGTGTGCTGCTTTTCAAGGACACAAAACAAAACAAAAAACAAAGTTCCTAGCCCACATTAAGTTCCTGCCTCGAATGTCTCATTGTTTTAACTCTGGGGTTTTTCGTTCCCCTGAGGTGGTGGTAGAAGAGAGCTTGTTAATCCGCATCTCCGTTGTTATGTGATCTGGAGTTTTCCAACGCTGAGCAATGGTTTATTTTAGCTGCTAAAAATAAACATATTATCACTTCCTTACAGGTAGTCCTCAATATATGACCATTCCTTTGACAAATGTTTAAAGCTAAGACGGCGCTAGAAAAAAGTGACTTACAACTGGTCTTCGCACTTACGACCGTCACAGCGTCCCTGTTCACGTGATCAACATTTGGGCACTTGGCCGCTGGTACGTATCTATGACGGCGTCGTCGTCCTGGAGCCATGTGGCCGCCACGTGCGACTTTCCCAGCTGGCTCCCCACAAGCCACGCCAATGGGAAAGGCAGATCTGCGTAACAATCACAACAAAAATGGTCATAAAATGGGACGCAACTCGCTTGGCGACGGAAGTTCCCGTCCCAGTGGCGGTCACGAGTGGGGGATGAGCTGCCTTTCTGAGCTGGAGGTTTGGTCCCGGAGGTGGATTTATCGCCGTACAAATCGGAAACCCAACAAAATGTAGGGCTACGAAAGGGACAATTAGGCGACAAAGCGAAGAAAATACAGTTTCAGCCAACACGGGCAGGCGAGGGCGATTCCCAGGGGTCTCAGCTGGGGTTTGGGGGGTTGCGGCTGGATGCAAAAGGGGCCGCAGTTCGAACCGTGACCACGCTCATCCTTCGCGCGTGGGGAAGTGGCGGCCACCCCTGCCCGCGCGTTCGCCTTCTGGAGCGAGCGGACAACGACCCCCGCAGGAAGGAGAGGAGACCCCCGACATCAAACCCTCGATTAACGAAGGGGCGACGGCTGGCTCCGCTCTGCAAAGCGCAGGAGCCCCGCAACGGCCCTTATTTTTAGACCGCCAATCGGCGCGGATCCCATTTGGCGCGCCCACCTGTCGGAACAGGTGATGTTCCCTTCCTGATCTCTCCCTTTCCCTTCTCCTGAATGATGGACACAGTTTCCAATGTAAAGTGATCCCAGAGGGACCGGGCAGCAGGTGGGAAGCTGGGGGGCGGAAGGGGGTGCTGCGTC
>JANHZU010020941.1:0-13015 GCA_032468055.1 Acrochordus granulatus | reverse complement strand
CTCTGGCAGAGCTCTCATCTTCTTCAGAGCACACAAGCCCCCCAACCACAGCAAGGTGGTGCCTCACTGGGGGGATGACACACAGACGTTTTCATTTTCAGCTGATTTTCATCCCTCCCTCAACCCGCTCAAGCTCGATTGGGTCGGCCCCAAGGCCGCCGCCTCTGTTTTTCTTCTCCCCCTCTCTCCGAAGAAATGGTAGCTTCCGGATTGCTGCCTGCCGCCTGGCGTTTAAGGAAGAAAGTCGCTCGCTGACAGTTTTCCACCGGGCGGAGGCGCTGCGCCGAGCCGAGCCGAGCCGAGCCGGAGGCTGGGGAAGGCGGAGCAGAGCGGGCGAGAACGATGAGCGGGAAGGAGCCGCTCCTGGGCGCTCTGAAAGGTGAGCGAGGTCGAGAGACTCGCGAGGGGGAGTTTGAACCGAAGTGCCGGAGAGAGCCGAGGTGCCGCCTTCGGGCAGAAGAGGTAGCTCGGCGCGCTTGGGGCTTCGAGGGCGCGGCCCCGCTGGTCACCCAGTTGTCATGGAGAAGAAATGCTCTGCAGAGATGTCAGGCGAAAGGAGTTGGTTCTTTGCTAGAAATCTGGGCCTTCCAACCGGACACGTGTGCTCCGCTCCCTACGTTGAAGGAATTTCAGAAGAGCTCTCGTCTCATTTGTGGCAGTGGTTAAGCCTGGGTTTCTGGGTTCCAGCTTAGAAGAGTCCGGAGTCAGGAAACTGGTCACCAGAAGTCCAAGCAAACTGTGCGGGGTAAATTGAGACAATTTACAGTCAGTTCCAGCCCCCTTCCTGGCCCCACATCTTCACCCGGTATGAAAACGTGACAAGATCATAGTCGGGGGACAGGCGCCCTTCCAATGTGGAGAATGGAAAAGACCTTCATGTTGCTTCACTTCACTTCATGTTGCTTCTTCTTCGTTACTACGCTGTAGGCATGCCAACAAGATACCTTACGTACCTTTGAGTCTGTCATCACCAACATTACGAATATTTTTAATTCCCATATTGGGTTTTAATGTCTAGTCCGTAGCTGAGGTCATCTTTGGTGCCCGAGAAAAAAGTCGCTCTCTGTGTGGGAGAAACTAGTGAAGTCATTTCTTATGGCTGTCTTCATGTCACCTTTTTTAGTGCTATTTCCTGCTGAGGTTGATGACCAGTATAAAAGTAGGGGACTGATTTTTGGCCAGGCCGTGAACCTAGGCGTTTTAGCCCAGATCTGTTTCTCTTTTTTCTAGGTATTTAAATGCTTATTGGGCTAGCCCACAAAGCACAGTGTGTAGGTACTGAAGTTCTCACTGCTCTTTTTTTTAGCAGGAAAGAAAAAAACCAGAGTACAAAGGTCTACCCAAATGTAAACTCTCTTATATT
The DNA here is from genome assembly GCA_032468055.1 of Acrochordus granulatus. Lineage (NCBI taxonomy): Eukaryota > Metazoa > Chordata > Lepidosauria > Squamata > Acrochordidae > Acrochordus > Acrochordus granulatus. The sequence goes on along the minus strand of JANHZU010020941.1, from coordinate 11,652 downwards.
CTGCAGGATTTCTTCTGAAATAAATTGGATACGATTATAGCCTAAGTATACAAACAAACAGGATGAAGTATTTTTTCCTAGCAGCATTACGTTTTATCATTTTATTTCTCAAATCACACTAGTAATAAAGGGGTTTGCAGTGATATAGCATTGACTTTTCTAAGGTCTGAATTCATCCAAAGCGAAGAGTTTAATTTCCTGTCAGTTTTGTGAGAAATACTATATGCAGCACTCTTGTGAAAAATACTGCCTCTCAAGGTTCTCTAATGGCTGCCACTTGTATGAACGGCATGTATAATTATGTCTGTTTTTTATCTGAAGACATAAAAGCTTCATAGATTCTTGATCTCCCCATATACCTATTGTTTTGCAGTGACAAACTAGGGATTCTTAAAAATGAGGATTTTGATGTAAGTTACTTTTTCCTCACTGGACGATTTGTACTATGAATTTCCTTATCCTTTTTCTTTAAAACTAATCTGCATGCACATACCTGGGAGTAAATCACATGGAACTGGACTTCAGTAGACGTGCACAGGACTTTATTGTTATTTTTAATCCTTTGCCTATATTCACATAACGTACTAACCCATGGTTTTGAATCATATTTACAATTGAATTAACTTATTGTGTAGAGTAACTTTACAGAAGGGCAAATCATGAACTTATTCATACAGGTTGGGTTCATATAACACTGAGCTAAATCTAGCCCAGATGGTTCTCCATGAGTAGCATGCGTACCACTGGTCAGACTTAAAGTAATCTAGTTGGGTCCAGGATAAGTGACTTTACACCATTCATTAAAATGTACAGGAAATATAAGAGAAACAACAGTGCCTGTAAGCATGTGTAGTGGTGGTGGTGGTGGTGGATAAAGCGGACTTTTAATTTTGGTTATAGCGGAACCTAGGTTAATTGGTAGAGTGATTGATAGGAATTGATATAAAAAGTTAAGAACTAGTGATTTGCTAAATCACGTGTTCGCCCAGCATATTATGTAATGCCAGTTATTGTATATAGGCTGTTCCTACAAATTCATTTCACATAAGTTGGGATAATAGTAATGATCTTCGCTCTTCAATCAGCGTGCTCTCAAGCAATCTTAAGCTGTTTACGAGCTATTTCTTTGCAGGATTGTTGTGAAGGTATCTGGACTGCGGAGATCAGGATGATCATCAGACAGCAGCAAAGATTAAGCTTCTATATTTGTCTGCTACCATGTAGTGATCGTCTACATCCAGATGCAATAACCCTGAATAACCACATGAATCACATGTTGAACGTTTTGGAGGAAGGTGGAAGAATTGGAATATGATAAAATATTCAGATAGGCACCCAGTCAATATCCTTACTTTATAGACAGAGGGAAAGGAACACAGGATCTGTCAAAACTGTTCTTCATTTAATAAAAACAATTCTGGCAGGAGAAACTTTTTCCCGGAATGATCAGTGGGCTTGATGGGTGGAACATGCATTCAAAGGAACAGTCAATATTTGCAGAACCAGGCCTATCGTTGATGACTTTGTTGTATGAATATTTATTTATATTAAATATTTCTTTTCTGCCTTTGTGGCCCAAAGGAGCAAAAGCATTTTACAGAAACAGTGAATACCATCAATTAGTCTTTCTGTGCAAATGCTATTAAAAGGGAAGACAGCTGCCTTTAAAACATTTCCAGTGGATGTGCTTCTGACTAATGAAATTAAAGCAGAAAGAAAGAAAAGTGAAATTCTATACCTGTTTCCTCAGAAAAATTAAGCCTTACTCAATAAAATGCTTCTAAGCAGGTGTGTCCACTGAAAGTTAAATAGACAAGCCACTTGATAATCTGTTCATTTATGGTGTGCTCCAAGCCAACAAAGTTAAGTTTTTGCAACCGGGAAGAACTCCAAATTCTTTCTTCAGAATAAACATAAGGCTGCTTGACTTGCTGTATGTTGTAATTTATTCCAAAGTAAACTTGCTTGCTCCTAGTTTGCTGTGCCTGATTTGCTGTATATCAATAGCAACGTTTCTGCACCATATCACTGTAAAATTGCTTTTAGAAAGCACTAAACTTTCAGTCAGGGTTAAGAAATATCTTTTTCAGGGAAACCATTGCATTGAAGAGAAAGAATGTGTTTTTAAACAGTTAAGACAATCTGTTAACATTTTTATTCTGTAAAATGAGCAAATAGGTTTGTCCCCCATATCGACATCTATGGTATTGTATTTCCAAAAAGTTATTTTTTCCGAGAGCTATTTTAACTCCTCTTATTGCAGCCTGGATTTGAAATGCAACTTTATGCATTCTGTTTTCTTGCAGTGTGCATTCTCAACTTTCAGGGAAGCAGTAGTCCTTACACAGATACCTGTTCGCATTTACAATCCTTTTGTGAGATCCTAGAAATGATTCTTCGGAAAGGATTAAAACGTGAGTAACTTTTTCTGCTGTGTTGCTAAATATTGAGAAATATATCTGAAGGGTTTGTTGGTTTTGAAGGCCTGACTTAACAGAAAGTCACAGTAATGAGACAAGATTAGTCTTGAAATGTAAAGGAAAGCATGGATCTTAGAATATTTGCCTCAGCATGGAGTCCGACGAGAATGAGCAATAGCATATTATTGTCCATTGAGCCTTAACAACCACTGGCTATGGACATAGTTTATTACACCCCGATAGTGAATCAGGAAGGCAAACAGTCATCTTTTGGACTGTAGACATGTAATGGCATGAAGCCATAATTTTTACCTGAAACACAACATTCCAGTGAGGAATTTGTACATGTGCTACAGATTTAATCTATGTATTACAGACTTAATATTCTTTCCCAAGATCCTGACCATAACAGTTTTGTAATGTTTAGATATTTTGTTAAGCATCTGGTAGCATACGGTAATTGTTGCATTATGGTTACTGGGCTGTAGCATTTGTGTAGTTCATGTCTTGCAGGTTTCAACTGTGGGTAATCAAAATAGCAATTTGTGCAAAAAAAAGTTTCTTTTCAAATAATAAAACACTTCTTTGCAACTGTGGTAGGCATCAAACATTGATGTGCGCACAAAATAGACCAGGCCGTCTTCTGCAATAGTACTCTGAACACAAGGTGAGCCTTGTGTCTAATTGTAGGTCTGCTAAAATGACTCTCTTTGGGTGATAAGAAAGTTGTATTGGTGGTATTTAACCATGGGGTGTAATTGTCTTCTCTACAATATTACCATTTTTGCTAAAGAATGTATTTTTTGCTCTCTTCAGAGCCGGTTCTGGGATTCAAGAGGAAGGACTATTGGCACTGGCTAGAGCAGCTTCCACAGCAGGAGAACCACCACAGGTAGGTAGTCTCCTGTTGCCTTTTATGACACTGTAAACAGGAACTTAAAATATTGGATTTCGTTCTCTCGCTGTTATACTTTTAACTCGGAGTTCCCAGACTTCATTTCCTTCTATCATTCACATCCAACACAACATCATGTTTGCTGGAGACAATGGGAGTTGTAGTCTCATACTGGGCAGGTGAGAATTGGTAGGTCAGAGATTCTCGAACTTAATCCCTCTCATTCTTATGGGTTTCATTGAAATTGTACCCATGATTGGCTTTGAATTAAGCATGGAGAATTTGTTGATTTTGTTACCAATTTAAAAGTTTAAAACATAATTTTAATGAACAATAGGGTGAAATATTTTCTTATTATGACAAATTCACATTTGCTAAAATCCTTAGTTGTGGCTTGCATCAGTGAAGGGGTTCATGGGCAGCACATACAAGTAGTCCTTGATCAGTAATCACTCTTTCAGCACCATTCAAAGTTACAAAGGTGCTGAATGAGGGGATTTATAACTATTACTCATAGTTATGACCATTGTAGTGTCCTTGCACTATCACATGATCTCTATATAGATGTTGATAACTGCTCCCTGCTATATAATATCGCACATCCAACAGTCACAAGATCACCATTTGCAACCTTTGCTGCTGGCTTCTGACAAGCAAAGTTAATGGAGAAATGGAGAGAAGGTCGCAAATGCCGATCATGTGACCATGAGATGCTGTGACTGTGCAGGATTCGTCTAATGATGGCAGCTGGAACCGGTGTAGCTGCGGTCCTGTGATGTGCTTTATGACCACATCACAGCAATGAACTAATCATTAAGTGAGGACTATTTGTATTATTTTGTACCCATTTTACGAACTTTGAAACAACATTTAAAGTATTCCATAACAAAGACTGTGGTAACAAGAACTTTTCCACTTGCAGTAGGACCCTTCTATCCGTGATGATTGAGAAAACAAATTCTTGTGAGAAGATGCTGACAGCCCAGGGAAGAGGACGGTACTTCCTGCGTCTGGCTTTGAACAGGAAGTTATTAGCAGTCGCTGTTGAGCAGCTTATCAGAATTCCCAGGCTGCTTGAGGTTGGAGATTAAATAATTCAGAGGAATTAAGAAACTAATTTGAATAACTACTATACTCTGATTTGTGTCTTTGTGTTTTTTTCTTGAGACCTCTGTTTGAACATTAGGTACAGCTAGTCCTCAACATGTGACCATAATTGGGACTGGAATTTCCATTGTAAGTTGAAGTGGTCATAAAGCAAGTCGTCATGTGACTGGACCCAATTTTGCAAGCGTTTTTACTATGGTCGTTAAGCAAATCACTTGATTGTTAAGTGAATCAGGTGATCATTAAGTGAATCCAGCTCCCCCAGTTGGTGTTTTTTTGTAAGAAGCCAGCTGGGAAGATTGCAAATCGTGATCACGTGCAAGCTGGTTGCCAAGTGCCTGAATTGTGATCATGTGACCGCTAAGTGATGCAACAGTCATAAGTGTGAGGACAGGTCATAAATCATTTTTTCTGAGGCTGTTATAACTTTGAACTGTCATTAAACAAACCATTGGAAGTCGAGGACTATCTGTTAGGGCGGATTTTTTTAATGCTTTGGTTTACCAGTCAAAAGGAGGAGGAGAAATAGAGAGGATTCTGGTCCAGTGACCAAATATTGTTTTTATTGTTCAGTCACTTCTGATTCTTCATGAACCAGCTGACGTTGTTTCACCAGGACTGATCTCAATAATTGTTTCTTGTAAGCTCTCGTAAGCTCATGCTTGTGTCATCAGTGAAAGTATCTAGCTACCTTGCTTCTGTTAGCTTCTTTTTATGTTGCATTTGATTTTTCCAAGCATCAGGATCTTCTCCTATGACCTTCCCTTTCCTTTGTGTGTCCAAAATACTTAAGCTTTAGTTTCATTATTGCAGTGAACATCCTCCAGTCCAAGTTATTTTCAAAATTTTCTCCAATACAACATGCAAGGCACTAATTCTTCTCTGCTCAGATTTTCCAATAATCCACATTTCATAGGCCTGTTACAACAGAAAAACCATGGGCTTTACATGATCTTTTGTTATCACTGTGATGCCTTTGCACTTCAATATTTTGTCTAAATCTGTCAGAGACCTTTTTCCAAGTAGCAGATGTTTCTTTGTGTCATAGGTACGTTCTGTCTGTCTGACTCTCTCTCTATATACATATATCAAAAATTACTTTCCTTGTGTTTTATCATGCCCATTCTTGCATAAAAGGTTCCCTTGTTTTCTTTAATATTCTTTAAAAAGTCTCTTGTCTTCCTATTAAATGTTTGCCCTCAGTTTCTTTGCATTGATTAGATAGAACTCCTTTCTTGTTCTTTTCTGTTCACTTGAATATATTTTTCCTATGGCATTTGTGGATTTTTTCAGCTGTTTCCAGCATCTCAGCAGACAGCATTTTGCCTTCTCTTAGAATGTCACCTGACATTCATAGGATTAATAGCAATGTTCTACTTGATTGATATCCTACTTTTATTATTTTTATAAACAATTCAAGGCTGCAAACGTATATAATCCTCCTTCCTCCTCCTATTTTTCCCTCAGTAACAACCGTATGAGAAGAGTCGGGCTGAGAGAGAGTGACTGCCCCAAAGTCACCCAGTACATTTTTGTAAAATATAAGAATATTATTTAATTTTATACATAACACATAAATATAATATAAAAGCATGCACTTTTTTTCTCTCAAGCAGAAGTCTATGGGTTTTGGCAGAAAAAAAACAAACAGAACACCTTCACCCTCTCCCTTTCTACTAGTTAAAAAAAAGTATTGCTGGACGAGAGAATGGAAACCAGTAGGAGTTACCATTTCCCCTTCAGCTCAGATTTTAGGTGGAATTTATAGGAGGAAAGATGTTCCAGGTAAACATTTGCACAGATTGAACATCTGTTCCAGAGTTATCTGTTCTCTAGATACATAGGAAAAGATTGCTGAGAACTAAACCAGATTTAATTTTTTTCACTGTCTGCTGATATTTGATCCTTATTATCTTTAGTATTTTGAGGCACGGTGGTGCAAGCAGTTAAGAACCCGACTTGCCAGCTGGAAAGTCGGCGGCCTGAGTTCAAGACCCAGCACTGCCTTGAAGCAGGGCGAGCTCCTGCTGTTCCACCTCAGCTCCCACCAACCTAGCGGTTTGAATCATGCAAATGCAAATAGATAAATAGGTACCGCCTCTTCCGGCAGGAAAGGTAACAGTGTCTTTAGTATTTATGTTTTCTGTATGGCTTAAGAAATTATGTGTGTTAGTGCAGCTTGGAACCTCTTTATTGTTCAGTCATGCAGTCACGTCCGACTCTTCGAGACCCCATGGACCGCAGCACGCCAGGCCTCCCTGTCCTGCATTGTCTCCCAAAATCCACCCAGACCCATTCCCATCGCATTGACTATCCTTTCTAACCATCTCATCTTCTGTCGTCCCCTTGTCCTTTTGCCTTCAATCTTTTGCAGCATCACAGACTTCTCCAGTGAGTCCTTTCTTCGCATTATGTGACCAAAGTATTTGAGCTTCAACTTCAGTATCTCTCCTTCCACAGTGAATGGTCAGGGTTGATTTCCTGTAGGATTGACTGGTTTGATCTCCTTGCAGTCCAAGGGACTCTCAAGAGTCTTCTCCAACATCACAATTCAAAGGCATCAATTCTTCGACGCTCAGCCTTCCTTGTGGTCCGACTCTCACACCCATACATGGGAAAGCCATAGCCTTGACTATACGGACCTTTGTCGGCAAAGTGATGTCCCTGCTTTTTAATATGCTATCTAGGTTTGCCATAGCTTTCCTCCCAAGGAGCAAGCGTCTTTTAATTGCATGGCTGCAATCCCCATATGCAGTGATCTTGGAGCCCAATACGGTAAAATTTCTCATTGCTTCCATTTGTTCCCTTTCTGTTTGCCAAGAGGTATGGGACCAGATGCCGTGATCTTAGTTTTTTTAATGTTGAGTTTCAAGCCTGCTTTTGAGCTCTCCTCTTTCACTCTCATCACGAGGCTCCTTAGTTCCTCTTCACTTTCTGCCGTCAAAGTGGGCTTGTCTCCATATCTGAGGTTGTTGATATTTCTCCTGGCAATCTTAATTCCAGGCAATCTTAATTTCCATTCTGCCCAGCATTTTGCATGATGTACTCTGCATGTAAGTTAAATAGCGTGGCAACACATAGCCTCGTCGTACTCCTTTCCCAATTTTGAACCAATCTGTCGTTGCATGTCTGGTTCTAACTGTTGCTTCTTGACTAACATACAGGTTTCTCAGGAGACAGGTGAGGTGGTCTGGTACCCCCATCTCTTTAAGAATTTGCCACAGTTTGTTGTGATCCACACAATCAAAGGTTTTAGCTCCTCAGTGAAGCAGAAGTAGATGTTTTTCTGGAATTCCCTTGCTTTCTCCATCATTCAGCGAATGTTGGCAATTTGATGTCTAGTTCCTCTGCCTCTTTGAAACCCTGCTTGTACTTCTGGTAATTCTCAGTTCACATACTGCTTGAGCCTGGCTTGTAGTATTTTGAGCATAATCTTGCTAGCTTGTGAAATGAGTGCAATTGTATGGTATTTGAACATGTTTGACATTGCCCTTCTTTGGGATTGGAATGTAATTGATCTTTTCCAATCTGGCGGCCACTGTTGAGTTTTCCAAATTTGCCGGAAAACTGAGTGCAGCACTTAAACGACATCTTTTAGGATTTTAAATAGTTCAGCTGGAATTCAATCACCTCCGCTCGGTTTGTTGTTAGTAATGGTTCCTAACGCCCACTTGACTTCACAGTCCTGGATGTCTGGCTCTAAGTCAGTGACCATATCGTTGTGGTTGTCAGGGACATTTGGATCTTTCTTGTATCGGTCTTCTGTGTATTCTTGCTACCTCTTCTTAATCTCTTCTGCTTCTGTTAGTTCCCTACTATTTTTGTCCTTTATCATGCCCATGTTTGCACAAAACCTTTCCTTGATATCTCCAGTTTACCTGAAGAGATCTCTAATCTTTCCCAGTCGATTGTTTTCCTCTGTCTCTTTGCATTGTTCATTTAAGAAGGCCTTCTTATCTGTTTTTGCTGTTCTCTTGAAATCTGCGTTCACTTGGATATATCTTTCCTTTTCTCACTTGCATTTCACGATCCTCCTTTCCTCAGCTATTTGTAAAGCGTCATCAGACAGCCACTTTGCTTTCTTGCATTTATTTTTCTTTGGGATGGTTTTAGTAGTTACCTCCTGTACAGTGTTATGCACCTCCATCCGTAGTTCTTCAGGTACTCTGTCGACCAGATCTAATCCCCAAAATCTAGTCATCCCCTCTATTGTATATTCATTAGGGTCATTCCTGAATGACCTAGTGGTTTTCCCTACTTCTTTCAATTTAAACCTGAATTTTGCAATAAGCAGCTCATCATCTGAGCCACACTCAGCTCCAGGTTGTGTTTTTAGTGACTGTATAGAGCATCTCTATTTTTGGCTGCAAAGAATATAATCAGTCTGATTTTGGTGTTGATCATCTGGTGATGTCCATGTGTAGAGTTGCCTCTTGGGTTGTTGGAAAAGAGTGTGTGTTATGACCAGTGTGTTCTCTTGACAAAACTCTATTAGCCTTTGCCTGCTTCATTTTGTACTCCAAGGCCAAACTTGCCTGTTATTCCAATAATCTTTTGACTTCCTATTTTAGCATTCCAAACCCCTATGATGAAAACGACGTATTTTTTGGTGTGAGTTCTAGAAGATGTTGTAGGCCTTCATATAACCGGCCAGCTTCAGTCTCTTCGGCATCAGTGGTTGGGACATAGATTTGGATTATTTTGATGCTGAATGGTTTGCCTTGGATTAGAACTGAGATCATTCTGTCGTTTTTGATATTGTACCCAGTACTGCTTTTCCCACTCTTATTGATAGATGGCCACTTCATTTTTCTAAGGGATTCTTGTCCACAGCAGTAGATACAATGGTCATCTGAATTAAGTTGGACCATTTTCATCCATTTTAGTTCATTGATTCCCGAGATGTTCAATCTTGCCATCTTCTGTTTGACCGCATTCAGCTGACCTTGATTCATAGACCTTACATTCCAGCTTCCTAGGCAATATTGTTCTTCATAGCATCAGCCTTTTCTTTCATCTTCAGACACATCCATAACTTTCAGCATCCTTTCAGCTTCAGCCCAACCACTTTACTCTTTCTGGAGCTACTTGTAATTCCTTCCGATCTGAGGGGCTCATCTCCTGGCATTCTATCTTTTAGCCTTTTGTTACTGTCCATGGGGTTTTCTTGACAAGGATACTGGAGTGGGTTGCCATTTCCTTCTCCAGTGGAGTCCTGTAGCCCATTTTTCTCCAGATGTCCAGGAACCCCAACAACATCTAGCGTGATCCTTGTTAACCCAGGCAGTGACCAAGCTGGTATGGATTTCTGTAAATTACGTCTCATATTTTTTATGGGAGGGAGACACTCTTTCTCTGATGAGCTATGTCCAGTGTGGTTTAACCTCTGGCACAGCTCTCATCTTTGGAGTACACAGCAAGGTGGTGCCTCAATGGGGGTTTTTATATTATAGTTGTCTTTAAACTAGGAGCAGACCAATATTATTCTGTTCTCTTTCCCACATCTTTTTTTTTCTATTTATTTTTCTATTGGCAGTTTTTTTTAAAAGCTATGCTTTTTACCTCAATAGTTTTAAAGTTAAAAAGTTTACATTTTCTCCAGTTTGAAAGAATAAAATTTAATTCTGTTATTCCTTGTAAGATTAACTTATATCCTAAAAGAAGAGGGTTGCTTCTCCTAGACTGGGCCATTAAATATATTTCTATTTTAAGAATTTATTTTCCTTATTCAGTATGGTGAATAAACTGGAGCCTCACAAACCAAGTTAAGGGTGGTAAAGGTGGTAGGACCTGGAAGATAGAGGTAGTAGCTATAACTGCCAAGCTGAACACCAGGAATGTGAAATCCAGTGGGCTTCAGAGGTAGGATTTGGAAACCCCCCGCCTTTCACCTTGCAGACTCAGCCTTACAGTTACACCTTCTTTTGTGTGCATCAAATCTAATCCATTAATCCTTTATTACACAATTATCTGAAATATTACTGATATCGTATTTTATTTGTCTGATGATTTTGCTTACTTGAAGTTTTAATTTTGCAACTAAGAGTTAGTGATCTGAATTGCAATTAGATTAAGCTACTGCTTTTGCTTATTGCACACATTTTCCCCATCTTTGCTTACAGAGTGTATAGTTATTTTTCAGCGTTATCCATCCAACGATGTCCCGGTAGATAATTGTCTTTTAGACTGTTAAAAGGAAGTATTTAAGAACTGAATTTCCTTGGCAGAATCCTAATAGTCTGTCTCCTGCTTCATTTCATACAGTGAAGCTTTATTTTTATTTTATTCTAGATGCTGTTTTATTTCCAATGCTGATATCCTTATCTCCTATAACTGGTATATTTTTAGAGGAGGGGGAATATCAGTAAGGTGTTGAAAAGTATAAACTTCTGCATCTACATGGTTGGAACATAGATCTGGATTACATTAATATTGACTGACTTGCCTTGGACTTGAAGAAGATAATTCTATCATTCTTGTATTGTATCTGAGTACTGATTTTTGACATCCTTTTCTTAATTATGACAGTTACTTTGCATATGATTTTCTCATACAAAAGATCTGGTGCTCCTTGGGTATAAAATGACCTATTCTGGACCATTTTAGTTTTTAAGAATGTCAATGTTTAATCTTGACATTCTATTCTGCTGCTATTCAGTTTGCTTTGCTTCGTGTTCTGATTTTGCATATACAAATGGCATGCATTTATTTTATTTATTTATTAAATTTATATGCCGCTGAAATCAAATGACTCTCGGTGGCTTACAATACAAAAACATAATAAAACAGAAATAAAAACAAATACAAATCATTAAAAACAAACCAACCGGGCAGAGTGGGGAGATAAATATATGTATGGGGGAGGTAAACACTAAACCACTAACCATCTCCAAAATGAAGTACTGCCATCAGAGCCCCACGCCAGGTGGCAGAGCCAGGTCTTAAGGCCCTTCCTGAAGGTCATAAGGGTGGGCGTGGACCTCACCTCTGGGGGCAAGATGTTCCATAAAGCAGGAGCCACAGCCAAAAAAGCTCTTCTTCTAGATCTCGACAGCCGAAATTCCTTGGCTGACGGGATTTGGAGGAGGTCTCTTCCTCTGGATCCGGTGGTGCGGGACATCCCCACCGGGGTGAGACAGTTCCACTGGTAACTTGGTCCCATGCCATGAAGGGCTTTAAAGGTCAAAACCAACACCTTGAATTGCACCTGGAAGCAGACTGGCAACCAAT
>JANHZU010020602.1:0-13048 GCA_032468055.1 Acrochordus granulatus | reverse complement strand
GGCAGTGCAAGACAGGGGGGCCTGGCGTAATGTAGTCCATGGGGTCGCGAAGAGTCAGACACGACTGCGCGACTGAAAAACAACAGTCCCTACATAAAGTGGCTAAGTTTGAAAAACACTAAAACAGAGTAAGCTCTTTCCTTGCACCAACAAGGTGACAACAAAAGAAAAAAACTGCTTTTCTAATCAAATTGCAGCACCTCAGATCCTTCCAGCAGCTACACACAGAATATATGGAAAAGCTCTCGAATTTAGAGTCGGTAAAATTACTTGCAGGTTCATGCCCACACCCTGGAAAACCGTATAACATTCTGAAAAAGGATTTGGGAAGACAGGAAACTGCCTGAAGTTTTCAACCTTGGACATTTTAAAGTATGTGAACTTCAACTCCCCAAATTCCCCAGCCAGCATGCTTTAGGATGGGTGGACTTCAACTCCCAGAATTCCCTACTAGCATGTTTCCCAGTGAAACATTAGTCTAAATCACTGGCCCATCGAATCTGAATCATTCAAGTACAGCTTCCAAATTCTTGTGAAGGGGCCTTCCGTAAGTCCATTATTTAGGAAGTTAATCTGGAAATATCTTGAGCTATGCTGCACTTCCTTCCATTTCACTAAAGAGGTTTTCTAAAAGAGGGAGAGATATGAGGCATACATAACTTCCCTTAATTAATTTCCCTATCATATAAACACTGAAATTTTAAAGAAATATTGGCTGAATTTTCCTCTATTTGCTGCACCCTCCTTTCCTTTAATGCCATACCTCTGTTTCAAACAAGGCTGTTTGAAACAAGTGTCAAAAGCTAAGTTGGCAGGATCTGAAGACATAAATAACAAAGCAAGATGATAGGTGTCCATAACTGCCTACTTTAAGACAGCAACTGCCCTCTGATAAGAAGGTGACTATACCAACCCACATCATCACCTCTTCTAGCTTTTCAAAAACCTGGAGAAAGACACAAGGGCCAGCTAGTGCAAGACTGTGAGACTTCACTTCTGATTGCAGCAGAAACGAGACCAGAATATACTTCCACTTTCAACGTAGTGACCTTTAGATCCCTTTCAACTGTCACCATTCCAAACCACCAACTGAACTCCTGTAAGTCCATTCCAATGTGTCGTAAAAAGTCCAGAGTGCACTTGTTTTCCTCTTCCCACCTCATGCTTCTTTCCTTACATGTCGAACCTTTTTGAATGGATCTTCAAGGGCAGATTTTTTTTACACTGCCCTCCAGAAGCCGCCTAGACCGAAGCACAGAGATAAAAATGCCTGGACACACTGGAACAATTCTTCTGCCTTTACTTTCTTCCACAAATAGCAACCAGTCTAAGGAAAGTCCAAGCAAAATGCAAGCAAAAACAAAAACAAAAAAAGGCATGGCCCTCAGAAGGCAAGACTGCAATAATTACCAGTATGCAAATATTTGCTGCTATGCAAAGATTTCTGTGTTGAGCGGGAATGAAAATTCTCCTCTGGGTTCAATAACTTAATTTTATTCAGCTTTACGCCATCAATATTATGATTGGAGAATTAATTTAAATGAGCACACAAAAACAAGTCAAAAAGTGTAAGACTTTGGGTCAAAGATCACCTTAAGACATTTGGCTCAGTTTTTCAGCGCCCTCCAAGTATTTCAGGTGGGAAGGTTTTTATGGATGGAGTATGATTAACTACAGGTAGTCCTTGAACTACAACTATAATGGAGTCTGTTTGTTATGGTCATAAATTGTGATGGTCGTAAAAGGTGACCCACATGACTGACCTGATTTTACAGCCTTTTCTGTGGCATTGTTAAGCAAACACAGCGGTTGTTAAGTGAACCCACTGTTTGCTATGGAGCGTTTTTGCTGCCAACATCATGTGCCCTGAGCTAAATGGTCAGGAAACATATGCACATGGAATGTTGACCTCTAGTGCCACGGATTAGGTCAGCCTGAGCAAGATACTAGACCTCAAGAAATTAAGACAGACTAGTCTGCCTCCAAACACACACAGCACTCAACTGGGTAGGATTAAGGAATACCAGGATAAATGCTGTTTTACTGAGCCACAATGGTCAGTTATGCACTGCCCTAATTCCAAACCAAGTTACCATATGATGGCTTAATGCCATAGGGGAACCCATTCCGTGCTAGGTTTTTTGTGACTTCAAATATGAGTCACTTTCAACTCATCAGAATGATATGGCCACATTCCATATCAGGTTTTTGGTGACAAGATGGAAGCTGTTTGCCTTCTCCAGGTATTTTCCCAGTCTAAATTAAATTCTTGGGTTATCCTAGCTTTCTCTCACCTAAGTATTAAGGAGGGTTGACCCTACCAGGGTTTTCATGATCACCTCTAATACTAGGTTTCCAGAGCAGTGTTTCTCCATCTCATCAATTTTAAGATGTATGGACTTCAACTCCCAGAATGCCCTAGCCAGCCACTGCAGTCATGTGACCACATTTCAGGCACTTGGCAACCAGCCCACATTTACAGAAATTTGCAGTGTCCCAAAGTTGCAAAACCACGATTTACGAAATTTTTGCTGTTCACTTTCAGTTTTTGGCAAAAATGCCCCAAAGTGAACAATGGATTTGTTTAATGACCAGGATGTTTGCTTAATAACTGCAGATTCAGTTAACAACCATGGTGATTCACTTAACAGTCATCACAAAAAGTTGTAAAATTGGATTAACCTGCGTTATGAGTGTCACAATTTATGTCCATAAGGGTTAGGCTCCATTATGGTCATAAGTCAAGGACTACCTGTAGTAAAATTCTATCCTCCGTGTTGGATTTGACAGTCCCAGTCCCCCAAAATCCAAAACCTCACACTGATGTGTCTTCTGTTGAATTCTGAAACGCAAACAAGGGATTTTTCTCAGTGAGGCAATGAGCCTGACCAGAAACCCAGGATTGGTCTCCCAGCAAGCCAACAATGTAACGGAGGACTGAATCCTTGCTTCAGATCCTGCTTCTAAGAAGAGCATCAAACCAAGGAAGCAATTCATACATAAGAATGAACAAACCACCAGTATCAAATCCCCGGTTTGCTTAGCTGCTCCATCTGGGAAGAGGAAGCATGGTGCGGGTGCTTGTCTAAGTCTAATGCACATCAGAATTCTGTTTTGGATGTCTCAAACTCTTTTTTTGGCAGATCTAGCCACGCCTACTTTTCCTGAGTCAATGTGGGAGAAGGAAGGGTACAGCTAGTGGTTAAGAGGGGGATCAGCTTAGATCGCTATGTGTGCACAAGTGCCAAAGATCCCTCGTGAGGACTGTTAGCCTTATCTGGGGAGTCCAGCTGTGGGCTGGCAGTTGGAGAAATGTTTGTGACCTTGGAACTTCAATAAACCTTTAGATTAGAAATGAACCGTTTGCGCCTGATCCTTCAAGCCCAACATTAATTTCTCCAACTGCTAACCTGTCACCTGGATTCCACAGTTAAGGTTAATGGAGTTCACGAGGGGTTAGGCCTTTGGCACTTATGCACGCATAGCGATCCAAGCTGATCCCCCTCTTAACCTCTGGCTCTGCCCTTCCTTCTCCCGCAGTCCATTTCTAACTCATGGCCCAGGTAGAAACATCACAGTGGTGACAGGCATGGGTAGATATGGTGGGGGACCAGGAGTGGGCTGTTCTTGGGGACTACTGGTCCCGGTTCTCTGAAGTCAGCCCCTGGGCCTGGTCAGCAGATCTTCAGAGACCCCGGCTTTCGGCTGCTGTAATAAGGCTTCCTTTAATCACAAATGAGAGGGCCGGCTTGACGTGTGTGACGAGAACTGGCTGGCATCAGAAGTGGTGTTAGGTGATCCCCTTCCAGAAATGTGCCCAGATAGGTTTTGGGTGTGACATCAGCTGAGATCTCAGGGCAGGGCTGGTGGTGTGACAATCATCACCCAGCAGTCTCAAGGCTTTCAGAGGTGCTGCTCCACAGGTTGCCAGATATGAAACCGAGTTCATTAAGAAGGGCTGTGGGGATTAGTCGTTCCTATCGCACCAGCCTTTTTCAAGGCTGGCTCGGGAGCATTAGTCAGGTGCAGAGAAAAACATTTCCAAATGCTCTGTTAATCACTGGCCAGTGCATCCTGCCAACTTGGAGGAAGAGGCAAAGCTCGGGAGATGTGTCAAGTGTGATCAGCTTGCAGGATGGAATTCAAAACATGCCTAGCCACTAATGTGAACAGGATGGTCATGGGGAATGTATCAATTCCTGTGATGGTTGTAATGTTTACTGGTATTTATGAGGAGTCTGAAGTATAGGTAATCAACAGTCACCAATGCTTAACAGGTGACTGTTAAGCCTAACATTAACTCTAGAGCCATTGTTAATTTGAGCCATTGTTAATCTGAATCATTGTTACTTTAACAATGATTAACATTGTTAATTTGAGCCATTGTTAATCTGAATCATTGTTACTTTAATCGAGGACTATCTGCTCCTTCCTCTTTGCAATAACTCATCCAGGAATTTCCTCATCAATCTGGAGCATCAAGCAACGCTTAGCCCTAAACACATCTGGGGAGGGCAGGTATCTACCTTGGCATTGCTCCTACCATATTACCCAAAGAGCATCTTCAAGGTCCTTTTAGTGTGGCCTCCCATTCTGAGGTTTAGGGACAGGCCATTTCAGGTATCTCCCATTCCATCCTGGACCATTCCTCAGAAGGTACATTTTCAGCCAACAGCTTGCCTTTTGGTGCCAAAAATTTTCTTCTCAGGCACTTTTATTACATTTCATTGCTAATAGGAAATGTGCATGTGTTTGCCTGAGTGTAAAAACTTGTAAATTCTCTAGCTTTGATCATAGATTTCATGGTCAATTTTAATGAATACATTCGGCCTTTTTATTTGCATGTGAACTTATCTGTGATTGAAATGAATAGTAAACTGCCCTAGGAGGACTTGCTTTTGAAGGGCAGCAGAGAAAACGTAATTCTAAATTCAAACACTCTTATGTATTACAAACACCAGGACATTCCAGCCTCCTTCATACTTGGCCCTCTCCAGATGTGTTGGGTCTAAAAATCCCAGAATTCCTCAGTATATCAAAGGAGTATCAGGTGTAGAAGGATCCTCTGTTCAGTTTTAAGAAGACTTTTAAAAGGGTCTTTAAATGCCTTAGACAGTACACTGTTTCTCAACTTCAGCAACTTTTAAGATGTGTGGACTTCGACTGCCAGAATTCTCCAGCTAGCATGCTGGATGGGAATTCTGGGAATTGAAGTCCAAACATCTTCAAGCTGCAAAGGGTGAGAAACACTGGGCTAGAAAGCAATGCCATCTTAAGGACACTCATAGAAGAGAATATTTGTAGCTCAGGATTGAATTGTGGAGTCCTAGGTGGACTGATGCTGTTACCTTGTTTGGTAATGTAACATCTGCAGAAAAACAATCAAGCTCAGAGAGCACCATAAGGACATTCATTCCAGTGATGTTTATGTACTCGTTACAGAAGGAATGCAGAAGCACGTATAAACAAACACCAGCTTAGCCTTCAAAGGGAAAGGGGATTAGACAGAAACTCAAGATTGTTCCACCTTGATTTTCTTTGGTTTATAAAAGCGGGCAGAGAATCTCCGTTAAATCCTATCACAATAAAGTTGGCTTCCAGGAGTCCATTGGAGCCAGTGCCCTGACCTGGCCTACCTTGAAGGGCTGGCAGGGCCTTTCAGGTCTCCCTAATGTCCTTGTACAACATCCAGAGAGAGAATTACCTGTATTCATTCATGAACTATAGGCCTGGCAATGAGTTGGGGGGGCTCATCATTAAGGTCTGAACCTCTCAAATCACACAACAGCCTCAAGTATTAAAAACAGGTTTCAAGATGGGCAGGTGGTTTTCCTTCCTTCTAAATGGCTCATTCAAGAGGAAGAAAATACTAATATTATCCTGTTGATAATTCATCAGCCATGTTTTCACACCTACACCCACACAAACCTTGACTTTGCGAGACGCAAATAAGTTTGAAAATAAGAAATGAATGCACTCCATGTTAGCAATGAGCAGGTGCACATATATTTGGGGCTGGGGAAGGAAGGAGAAATACACATTTTCCAAAGGTGAAATACAAGCAGTTGATTGTCTCACTGAAGTACAAAAAAAAGTACTTAACTTACAACCGGTCACTTAGTGACTGTTTGAAATTACAAAGAACTTCCCTACGGCTACTTATGTCCCATATTCAAAGTTCTGCTCCTCCCCTGCAATCATATTTTGGGCACTAGGCAACCACCGTTGCAGCATCCCATGGTCACATGGCTGCAATGTACAACATTTTTGCTGAAAACTGGTGTTTACTTCCAATTTCCAGCAAAAACCACCTGTTACAGACAAAGGATTTGCTTAACAACTGTGGTGTTCACTTAATGACTGCAATGTTTGCTTTACATCCATCATATTCACTTAACAACAGCCACAAAAAATATTGTAAAGGCAGGCACTGTGACCCACTTAATGACTGGCAAAACTTACATCTTTAATTCTGGACTCAATCATGGTTGTAACTTGAGGACTACCTATACTGAACCCTAAAAGTCTCCTGTGGATGGAAAAATTCTGCTTAAGCTTCTGATTGACACCAAGAATACTTTTTCCATGGAACCCTTAGCAAAGCAGCCGAGCAGAATTTGCAACTTCATGCATTTTTTTATCCAAAGTCCCAATCTTCAAACAGTAGATTTTAAGACAGCAGGACAGAAACTTCCTGCAGAAAGCAAAGGATAATACCTCCAGTTTCTTGTATTCTTTCCAGCACCCATAACCATGGTTAAATCAATTTTTCTGCAAATTCACAAGAAACGTAGCCTCTCATTTCTGAAAGTGGGCAATTTAAACCTAGTATGAAAGGAGGTTTTGTTTGGCTATCAAGTACAGAATCCAGTTAGTCATGGCAGAAGACACTTGGCATTAAAGTCGCTCACTGCAAGATAGGCAGTGGACAAATCTAATAAATAAATGTATGACAAAGAAAAGTGGGCTGTTTCCCATCATGCATCCATGGGAATAAGCAAAGAGAAAAGGCTCCCAGACAATTGTTTGTCACAGAAATACGTCCTGTAACTTGCACAGAAAGCAGCATCAGCTTTTTGCAGCAATTGCAAACCAAAAGAAATATAGTTTGTCTTTCATTTTTTGCTGCCACATCTGCAAGGGAAGAACCATCTCACTTTCAAAGTTGCAGCTGGATTCAAAAATCTATCAGCCCAGGTAGATGGGCTATGCAATCCTTTCCCACCTTCCGTCTCCTCTGGTACAGTCCTTGGTCTTATAGAAGAAGAAAGATGGAAAAAGACAATTTGAATTAAACACAACTTGCTTGAATAATCAAGTGGGCTTTCACCAATAACTTAAATTAGTATGATATAAAGAAAGCAGATGGGCTTCAAAAAAATCCTTTATTTTCAAAGTCTGAAGGGATAAGATGAACCACTCAGAGAATTTTCTCCTCACAGTTTCTTCTAAAATGGCACTTATATCCCTGGGGTGTCCAGGCGGTCTCTCGTTCAAAATCTAATCCAATTCCAAACCTTGTTAAATTTGGAAATCAGCCAAAGTCGGCCAAATGCTGTGAAGTGTCATTTTTTTATCTAAGCCAGTTTCCAACCTGGTTTCCTTCATAGGGTAGTCCTCATTTAACAACCATTCATTTAACAAGTGTTTGAAGTTCCAACAACACTGAAAAAAGTGACTTATGCACTTATGATTACAGCACCCCAGTGGTCAAAATCCAGGTATTTGGCAACTAACCTGGATTTCTGACTGTTGCAGCATCCCATGTCACATGATCACCATTTCTAACCTTCCCAGCCAGTTCCAACAAGCAAAATCAATGGGGAAGCCAGAAGGAAGTCACAAGTCATAGTCACATACCATAAGTAATTTGCTTAATGATTGCAGCAAAAAAGGTTATAAAACTGGATATGGTTATATGATGCCTCACTTAACTGAATTGTTTTTTATTAATTTTATGCTCCCCCCCATGGTTGTAAGTTGAGGATTACCTATTCTTTGAGCCACTGCTCTCTCTAACCATGATGGATGAAAGAAATCTAATCCGAGTTCGATACGTTTTGTTTCACTAAGACTGCCAAAGATTGGATCCGGGGCTTTCAGCGCATAAAGGAATTGTACTTTCAAACAATTATCCATTTATTGTATTTATACAGGGCCTTCCTCACTACCAGAGTGGACCAGCTGGTCTAAATGGAAGACAGCTCTACTCCTGAGAAAGAGGTGGGTAAGATTTGAGGCAAGCTATTTTTCTGTAGTGCTATGCATTCCTTGGACAGCAGAACTGACAAACAAGAAAGTACTGAAGCGTAGAAAATCAGACATATCCCCGGAAGGCAAATTCACAAAATTTGTTGTGCGCTCAAACTCATTGGAAAATGCAGTTACACTCAGAATGGTCAGCGATAAAAGGAAGCTGCCAAGAAGCATGATGGCAAAACACCATCAAAGCCAACACCCACCAGAGCACAAAAAAAAAACCCTGAAAGAAGCTGTCCAAGATCAGAAACTGTGGAGAGAGTTGGTCCATAGGATCGCCAAGAACTGGACAAGACTGAACAGACAGCATCATCACCATCATTCTTCTTTGAATATACATGCAGTCCTCGACCTGTGATTAACATTGGATCAAGAATTTCTGTTGCTAACAAGGCAGTTGTTAAGTGAGTTGTGGCTGATTTTATGACCTTTTTGCCACAGTGCGATTGTTAAGTGAATCGCTGCGGTTATTAAGTAAATCATTGGAATTAAGCAAATCACAAGGCTGTCAAGCCAATCGGGCTTCCTACATTGACTTTGCTTGTTGGAAGCTGGCTGGGAAGAGTACAAATGGTGATGATCATGTAAGCCCCGGGATGCAGCAACAATCATAAATAAAAGCCAGTTGCCAAGCACCCGAAATCTGATCACGTGACTGTGGTGATGCAGCAATGGTTATACATGTGAGGACTGGTCATAGGTCAATTTTTTTCAGTGCCGTTTTAACTCTGAATGGGCATTGAATGAATGGTTGTAAGTCAAGGACCACCTTTATCTATTACCAAAAAGTAGTATCACTGGAATTCATGTTGGGTTTGTTTCTTGCTCTGGCCTACCTCAAAGGGCTGATATCTACTTTATTATGCTGAGCCTGAAGATTTGTTTTCTGAATCATTAATGCATTGTTGATGTTTCTACTGGGAGTTGGACATGCTTGTCAACGATTGCAAATTACCAAAAGGTTATCATCTAGTTCTGCTCGCTCAGTTACCTCCCAGCCTCCTCTGCAGTTATTTTAGGCTGTTTCCCAAGACGTAACTTGTGAACAGGAACAAGACATTCATGTGTGTCATCTCACCTTTTGCTGCGGGCACTTCCAATTACACCTGATTTCTGCACTACCAGCCTCCAGAATAATAATGGAATCAAATAACAATGGAAAACAATACAGAAGGCAGTTATTTCATAGCCTTTCTAAAATGTCCCTCCAAAAACATGATCCTTCCGAGCAACCATATAAACAAGAAACTTCTAAACAACTAGTCTCTGAGATCCAGAGACTGCTTGGTTTAAAAAAGATGAGAGTCACAAAAAATGGGTAATAGTAACTGTCTGTGTGATGATGCTCAGCACCATGACTGCCAGTGCAAATTAGGAATCCCTTCCATGTGACTAGACCACAAATACTTCTTTTTCACACTTCACATTTTCTGGGACTCATTGAAATGTGCAGAATACAGCCTGAGAGATTTCCAGGGCAGCTGTTTAAACACTGCAGCATTGACTACAGTACAATTTACAACATTCGTTTAACGACCATTTAGAATTACGGCAGTGCTGAAAAAGTGATGATGTTCCTCACACTGACAACCGCTGCCGTGACCCACAGCAATCCAGGCGCTTTGGCAACGGGCTCAAATTTATGAAGGTTACATGTTGCTGTGGTCACATGATCGAAATTTGGGCTCTTGGCAACCAGCATGTATTTATGACAGTTACAGCATCACAGTCATGTGATCACCATCTGTGACCTTCCCAGGAGCCCTTCAACAAAGCCAGTGGGCAAAACCGGACTCAGTTAATGACTGTGGCAAAAAGGTTGTAAAACTGGACATGATTCACTTAATTCACTAAGCATTGCTTAAGGACAGATGTTCCAGTCCCAATTGGGGTTGTAAGTCAAGGACTACCTGTACTAGAATACAGACTACTCAGAGACGCAAAAGAATTAAATATCCTATTAGACCCAACTCTGGAGAGATGCAGAGAGGAAAAGTCCTATGTCGTAATATTCCTCACCAACCTAAGCTGATCCTCTAATAATATTTTTAGAAATGTGAGCATCAAAACATTCCTTTACAAATCTCAACAAAGTTACCTGTATCATCAATTGATGTTAAAAAACTTCAACCAGTCACTCCCTACACAACAAAAATCCAACATTTAAACTATTCTGACATGATCCTAACAACATTTTGCAAAGATTCCAGAAAGGGCCTGAAAATTACACCCACACCTTATTCTTACTGCTGCGTTCCAGCTTTTGTTAACATGAACCCACCGGCCACCTTCTCTAAGGCTAAAACTTCCTGCGTCTTTGCACTGAAAGGAAAAAAGAGGTTTAACTAGGTCGCTGTCTGCTAGTCGGAGCAAAACCGATCGCCTTGCCCCACCCTTGTCCTGTTCTCAATCTCTTTCTTTGTAATAATAGAGTTGACTGCAAAGCATTTGAGGTTTTTAAAGGAAGCCCTCATAGCTGTTCTGAGAGCCTGCCTCAGAAAAGAGCCTGTCAATCGACTTACCCCATTTTTTCCTTGCCAACTCTGATGGGGCATCAGAGTTTGTTAAGAAAAACTGTACAACGTCCATCCTAAGACAAATATGATTTCAGGATTAAAAGAGAGCAGGAATCTTTGAGGGACTGCCATTGTACACTTCAGATGGTAGGCAGAGAATTGCAACAATACAGGATCAAGCCTGTGACTTACAGATAGTCCTTGACTTATGACCACTTGCTGAGCAATCGTTCGAAGTTACAACAGACTCCAAAAAAGCTACTAAAAACCGGGATTAAAAGTTCTGATGGCCATCTCCCCCCACAGTCACGTGACCACATTTTGGGGGATTGGAGAAGAGCCCACATTTACAGCTGTTTGCAGCATCCTGTGGTCACGTGATCACGATTTATGAGGGTTTTGCCAGAACCTGGCATTTATTTCCAGTTTCTGGCAAAAATCCACCCCACAGCAAATGATGAGTTAGCGTAATGACCACAGCATTCACTTTACAACCACCAAAAAAAGGTCTTAAAATCAGGCACAGACACATGATGATCCACGTAATGACCATCATGACTTACAACTGTAATTGTGGGTTCGACTATTGCAAATCAAGGACTACCTGCATTATCAATGTTGGTTTAATCCTGGCCATTAAAAAGCTACCCAGATGTTAAGATCTTAACAGTATATCTAGAAAGCAACCAAATTAGTAATTGTACCTGGTGCAAGGTGACTGCATGTTTCTCAACAAGATTTTCTTTGGATGCACCTGACAAAGTTTGGGGATTGTGCATTCACACATACACCAAGGACTCTTGTGCACCACCCTTAAATTACTTAACAGGAAGATTTCACGCTCCAGATAAAAGAAATCTGAAGAAATGGAAAATCCTACAGCTGGCATCTTTGGAATTTGGCAAGACTTTGCTTGTACTGGCCAAAGCGTGGAAACAGCTACAAGGATGGAGATTCTTTCCTGCCCCACCTTGAAGTACTGATTTCTAACACATGATTTTGACAGAAGGGAAGGATTCCAGCACAGGACGCCTTCAACAGATCAGCGGAACAGAAAGTCAAAGTCCAGATAACCTGCAGACGTCGAAGGTTTCATGCGCTGGAAAAACACAGGAAAACAAGGAACCCATTCCAGTCAAAAATCTAAAACACAGCTGGGAACCAGTCCTTCTACCTGCTGTAGTTTATGAGTATAATTCGCAAAACATTAACATTTTTCTGATTACAGTCCTCAACTTACGACTGTCATGGAGCCCACCATTTCAGCTCTAAGTTGTGACAGTCCTAAAGCAGGTCATGTGACCAAATGCAGTCTTTTTTTTGCAGTAATTGTTAAGTGAATGCTGGGCTCATTAAGCAAATCCATTGTTCTACCACATGATAACTTTTGCCAGAAATCGGAAATAAATCCCAGTTTCTGATAAAAAATATGATAAATTGTGACCAAAAGGTACTATTAACGGCTGTAAGTACAGGCTGATTGCCACATGCCCCAAATGTGGTCATGTGTCCAGGGCGAGGGGCTGAATGAGAGAACTTCAAATCTGGGTTAAAAATCATTTTTGGGGGGTCTATTGTAACTTCAAATGGTCCTAAGCAATCAGTCATGAGTTGAGGACAACCTCTTGAATCTCTGCTAGTATTGCAAAAAAACAAAAAAGCCTTTCTTGAAAGGTTTTATTGGGAGGCTACTAAATATATAGTAATATATATATATATATTTCTTGCCATGTCTATCAGCCTTCACTTTAAGACCAGGCCTTTTTGTTTCCTGGCAGCTTTTAAAGCATTATGGGCTGTTTTGCTAGATTCATTGTTGGCAGCTTTTTAGAAAGCCCCAAAGACTCATCTCCCCAGATCCCTTAAGTGATTCAAAATTAGAATTTAAGCTACTGAGTCGACTCTTTTAACTCTTTTACTGTTTGGGTTCAACACTGGACTTTATTAATGTTTCATTCCTTTATATCAGCATACCTTGGAAGGAAGAAAACGTATTGTTTTCCTATCCACTTTTCCTCAAGGAGTTTAAAATGGTTTAACTTCTTCATATAAGCCTGTTTTATGCTGACAAAGAAGCTAAATAAACAAGCTTTTTTTGTTCTGGGATTTCTCAAGTTGTATAAGACTACAGAGTCAAGAAAAATGGGCTAAAAATAGAAGTCCCCAATAAATGGAATTTTAAAGGTAGGTCCCATCGAAAAATTGATGCCTTTGAATTGTGGTGCTGGAGAAGACTCTTGAGGGTCCCTTGGACAGCAAGGAGATCAAACCAG